>CALNHX010007236.1:0-76879 GCA_940337035.1 Agriotes lineatus
AACGTCAAATCAAAGGGGTTTAATGTTATACAGTAGGTATCTGTCAAATAATGGGCATTTCTTATACTTTAGAAATGTGAATTGAGTTAGACGAGAAATCAATTAACAGCATTCATTAACGATATAAATAGGTTAAGAGAGTATAAAGAGCTCTTTAGATTTATCTTACCTAATGGTGTTGACTTTCCGCAAAAGAAAGAAAACTTTTCCATAAAACTAATGTGGATTAACCAATATAAATCAAGTTGTTGGGCGAATAGAGCGAAGTAAAACACAAGTTATTTTAACATTTTTATTTTTTAACTCTCCGACGATACCAATTCGCTCTTCGCCGCTGCCCTCAGTGGACTGTGCAGCACGATCGATATTCTGGCCTGACCAGATGGGTGAACACCTGCAACGCCAGCTGCGCTCAACCCATTACAAAAGTGGCGGGAAGATATATGCAGTAACAGAAGTTAATAAGAACCTTAATTCGATATTTTAGTATAAAGTACCATATAGAAACTGCCATACTAGATAACCCTTTATTATATTAAACTCCCAATCAACATTAACATGACCCATGAATTATACGATTGAATGTACATAAATATAATAGGATTGAGCTAGTCGGAGTTATGTGAACCTTCTAAGGTAGGTTACACTAGTTGGTACACTACGATTAATCGGGTTTGGAATCGACAGTTTTCGAATACTTGCCAGTTAGTGTGTCGTGATTTAGATATTGGTTCACGGTGAAGTTCAGCAGATTACAGTTTTATAGAAGCTCATCAACCCTTTCAAATTTGTGAAAACAATCGAACCACACTGAAACAGATATTCGACGCAAGATAATCAATGCAGCCAATGCATAGTCATCACTCAAACAATAGGAAACAAATATAAATGCTTGGTTAAGCCAAATCGCACAACTCGCCTGAAGCGGAATTTCCATCGGACATTTCCTCACGTGGAAAAATGTGCCGCTGATAGCTTTTAATACGCATAAATTCTGCTGTATTTGCATATTAAATGGATCGCATGTAGGGTAGCGTTAGCGCACATACGGTGTAATATAAGTTTTCTTTATAAAAAACCGAGAAGTATACGAGAATACTTTACAATCCTACTGACAGATTTTTGTACTATTCTATGAAATTTCTTTTATTAGAATCTTAAGAACTAGTTGAAAAAACTCGTTTAAGTTTTGTCAGCAATAGATAACAGCCCTTTAAATCTTCCCGTAATTGAGATTCCATGTTCAAACTGTATTTGCTCAAGCTAATAGAAAAATAAATCTTAATAGATCTTCGAAAATAATAATATTAACAAAAAAATGGAAGCTGAGACACTGTCCTTCTGAATAAATAACTGACAGTTTTAATTATTACAGGTGTTTTGCAGCAGATTTACATCGTTTTCAGTCGAAAACGTTGGCGGTTTAACCACCGCCGACACAATTGTATATTTATTCCAAACTGTCAAGACCAATTACGTTTTAATGAGTTGCGGTTTTTGGGCTTTATTAAAAGTGACTTTTGCAAAGCAAAATTATATAATTTTAGAATATATCAGTGCTTGAACTAATCCAATAACAACGACTCGCTTCTGAAGCTACTCCAGGAAATTGTTTAGATATTAAAATATTCAAGAAGAAAGCAAATAATAGATCGCTTCTGGACGATCACAATTGTATTATACGTACATCAATGTTATTCGAAAAGTTATTCACTGTTTTATTACAACCGATTGTTGCAGTTACAGCATTACATGATGACATTGTTTTCATACAATAACCATTAAAGTTCTTTTAGGTATCTTCATCATCATCATCCAGCCCTAAAGTCCACTGCTGGAGGCCTCTCTCATCGATTGCCATTTTCCTCTGTTTTCCATTTAAGTTAACATATTCGCTCTACAACATCAGTTTGTCCTGTTCTCTGCCGTAGGTCTTCTTCTATCATGGTTTCTTAAAGATATACCTTTCCATGTTACGTTGTGCAATTTTTATTTTTTGAGCTGTCCCAAATGTAAAAGTTAGAGTTTCTGCATCGTAAGTCATAACAGGTAAAATGCATTGGTCATACATATTTCTTTTTAGGAATGTTGGAAGATTGCTTTTGAAAACATCGCCAAACGCTGCCCAGGTGAAAGATATTCTTCTAGTTAACTAGCATGTTTGATTATCTCTGGAACTTCTGATTTCATGTCCCAAATATGGATATTTTCCACTTGTTCGACAACATTGTTATTCACCTTGATGTGGTCATTGGGTACCAAGTTGGTCATTAGTTTTGTTTTGAGGAAGTTGCTATTCAAACCGACACTAGAACAGACAGTCTGCTAATCTTGCAGCATCAATCTTACTTCCCCAAGATCAACAGATATGAGTATTATATCGTCTGAAAACCTAAGATTTATTAGTCGCTTTTCGTCTATAGTAATGCCTCTCGTTTCCCAGTCAAGTTTCTTGAATGCGTACTTTAGAACTGTGATAAATAGCTTAGGTGACATAGTGTCACCTTATCCTACACTTCTTCTAATTTAAATATAGTGCAATTTCACAGTCGTAGTTGCATTTTTATATATATTATAAATTAATTTTGAGTACCTATAATGGACGCGGCATTCCTGTAGGGTTTTCATAACAGCATTTAACGCGACAGTATCAAAAGCCTTGAGAAAATCAACAAATACGAGGGCTAGTGGTTTATTATATTCTATAGACTTCTCAATTAGAGTTTTAATAGTTTACAGACGATCAGTAGTTCCGAAACCAGATCGGAAACCCGCCTGTTCTTCTGGCTGGTAGAAGTCAAGCGTTCTTTCAAGCCTTGAGGTTATTATTCCAGTGAATAATTTATAGAGATGGTTCAGTAGACGTATTGGTCTATAATTCTCTAGATCGGTTTTATCTCCCTTTTTAAACAATAATATGGTTACCGCGTTGTTCCATTTACTTGGTATATTGCTGATGTTTAAGCAAAGATTGAATAATACTTTTATTTTCTCCAACAGAAGTGGGCCTCCTATTTTTATTGCATCGATAACAACGTTAGCTTCACCGGGTGCTTTGTTGTTTTTGGTCTTTTGCAAGGCTAACCGTATTTCATCGTCGGTGATCTCTGGTAAGGCCTCGGATCCTTGATTGACAATGCCTTTGCTGGATGATAGTAACATCCACTTTTAGGCAACTTGTAAGGAAATTTAGAATTTGGTACTTAAGAAGTCCAAAACTTATGTAATGTTACGATCCGAAATCGGACGACGTAAATTTTTGGTCGCTTTCGCTACACATTTGGAAATTCTGAGCCGCCTACTTGATTTATTAGGCGTTGAATAAAAAACAATGCGTTTTTGACACCAATATTATGAAAGTTATATTCTTCAGCTTGACGTATTCGTAGCAGATGCAGACGACATCCGTCGAAACCGCCACCCCAGGCGAGTGTTTCGTGATGTCGTAGCTTCTGTTGGGAAACAAGATGACCATAGGGAGCTCCATATCTGAAAGAAAGCTCTTTTGCGAATAGTTCTGCTTGGGCTGATGGCTGGGAATTGTTTCAGGTAGCCTCCGTTTCCGCCTCTTTTCCTATTAACAATTGTAAAAAGAATGCCATATATTCCGACTTTATAGTCTCTGTTTGCCTTAATTCGTCCGCTATTATAGGAAAGGTTAACATTGGAATTCAAAACAAAATAATTCATGTTTATGTTTCTAAGTGCCGAGAGCTGGATGGCACAGGGTGACAGTGCCTTGAACGATGCCCATGGAATACCTGGCGCCCTTCCATGGTCCCTTAGCCCTACTCCTGCAACAGGCTCTGCAGGAGCGGACCTCCTTTCCTGACTACTCGTGGGATTAATTATGGAAGACATTTTTAACAACCCAAACACCCCTTCAGAGGAGGGATCCGTTGCAGGTCCTACTCTGACCACCTCAGGAGGGTGCTCCTCTACTGGAGCCCCTCCAGTACTACCCAATGAGGAGGGAACCGTTTCGGGGCCCTCCTCAGAAACCGACCCTGCATCGCAAAAAGGGCCTCTTACTAAGAGAAACCGTTGCGGTGCAGAGAGAAGACGGTGCAAAAAGGCGAAGGCCAGGTTGGCCACCAGTGACCAACCAGGCCCGTCGACAGGTACTGACACACAGCAGGAGCTTCTCACCAGAGGCACTACTGTCACAGACCAACCTAGTGCCACGGAGAAGGTCACACTCTCTGCTGGGGGCTCCAAACGGGGCCGCCCAGAGAAGGAGACTCCTCCTAGTGCACAGAAAGCCGCCAAGAGGGTCCGACCCGGGCTCTCGTACAGTCAAGCGGCCAACAAAGAACTCAGGGTTGCGATTGCTCGGGGACACTTTCCGGAGTCGCAAATTTCTGTGGAGCTTGCCGGGGAAATTCAAGTTACCCTCGGCGAATACATGGATGGGATCCCAGATGAGGGGTCCCACCCAAAATACGACGATTTCAGAAGGACGGAACAAGGGATCATTATGGTCACATGTTCCGATGCCTTCTCCAAGACCTGGTTAAAAGAAACCGTCGGTATGATCAGCACGAGAACAGGAGTCGAACTCGTTTTTTTAGAGGGCGACGCCGTTCCCAGGCTGAGAAAGATGGTAGCCTGGATACCGGGAGTACCTGAGGACGGGGCTACCATCTTAAGGAGGTTAAAACGCCAGAATCCGGGACTTCGGACCGATCTCTGGAGGATTCGGCATGCCGGACGGGTCGAGTCCAAAGGGCTCAGGCTTGTTCTTGGCGTGGACGGGCTCTCCGTGTCGGTTCTGAAGCAACTCGGCATGAAGGCATATACGGGCATGGTAAGGGTCTCTTTCTGGGACCCCAAACATGCAAAAGAAAAGCCGCCCGTAGCAGAGCTTGAAGACATGGAGGTGTCTGACTCTGCTGCGGAGGCAGAGGATGCGACGGAGGCGCAGGAGTAGGAGTGGACGCTTTTCCCTTAATGAATAGTATCCATCTCTTACAAATCAACCTGCAACACAGCATAGCAGCCTCCTATGCTCTGCAGAGGAGGCTTACAAATGATAATATTAATATAGCACTTATTCAGGAACCATGGGTACGACATGGCTCTGTCCAGGGGCTATGTCTCAACAGTGGTTCTTTGTTTTATTGCACAAGTGCGGTTATACCGAGAGTTTGCATATACTCTTCGGGACTAACCGATATACATATATTGCCCAATTTCTGTTCCAGGGATCTAGTGGCAGTCAAAATTGGTCTTATAGATGGCAACAGCAGGAGGAGCTTTGTTCTTGGTTCTGCCTACTTCCCTTACGATGCACAGGAACTGCCACCTACCCCAGAGTTTCAGGGACTGGTAAGCTACTGTGACACAAATAATTTACCTCTGCTGGTAGGGTGTGACGCCAATGCGCACCACATCTGTTGGGGCAGCACGGACATCAACCCACGAGGTAGAGGCCTAATGGAGTATCTCTACACTACGAAGTTGGAGGTACTAAACTGTGGTACTACACCTACCTTTGTCACCGACAGAAGGCAAGAAGTCATCGACATAACAGTGGGCACCGCTACGGTCGCTCCGTTAGTCAAAGACTGGCAGGTATCGACGGAACCTTCCCTTTCGGATCACCGTCATATCACTTTCAATCTAAATTTAAAGCGGCCGCCAGCGTCGAATATTTTTAGAAATCCCAGAGCAACCAATTGGGAAGGCTATAAACAGGACCTCCGAAATAGGTTAGATTTGGTTAGAGTCATTCCAAAAAATTCTGACGAGCTAGAAGAGAGCGTTGATCTTGTACACCGCCCCATCATAGAGTCATACGAGACTAATTGCCCTGTGAAGCGATGCAGGGATGGTAAAAGGACTCCATGGTGGAACCCCGAACTCCAGTCCCTCCGCAAAGAAACGCGCAGGCTCTTTAATAGAGCCAGACTCACAAAGTCTCAACTGGACTGGGACAATTATAAACTGTCCCTCCGGTCATACAAAAGCTGTATACGCAGAAGTAGAAGAGACACCTGGCGGGCCTTCTGCGAAAGTATTGAATGCCTACCAGAAGCAGTTAGACTGCAAAAGGTGTTTTCCAAAACTCCAGGTTCCAGGCTGGGGATGCTGAAGCTCCCATCGGGTACCTTCACGGACACCAGAGAGGGGGCTCTTAAGCATCTCATTGATGTTCACTTCCCCGGCTCCAGTCTTGTACAAGAAGCTCTACCTGAGAGGCCCCCACGCATCGCGCACACCGCGATGGACTGGAAGACGGCCTCAAAGGTAGCGAGTCTGGATCGTTTGAGGTGGGCACTGTTCACCTTTGAACCATATAAGAGCGCTGGTGCTGACGGAATTTTTCCGGCTCTGCTACAGCATGGATTGGAGGTGCTGTTACGGCCCCTATATCACATTTTTCGTACTAGCCTGGCCCTAGGACACATTCCTGTGCCCTGGAGGACGGTCAAAGTAATTTTCCTACCCAAAGCGGGACATGCAATGCATGATACCGCAAAGGACTTTAGACCTATCAGCCTGACTTCTTTCCTGCTAAAGGTGCAGGAGAGACTGATTGAAAGGTATATTAAGGATGGAGCATTGGTGGCTTTTCCGCTGCACCCATCACAACACGCCTACCAACAAGGCAAGTCAGTTGAGACGGCACTCCATGCGATCGTTTCAAAGATAGAGAAAACCCTGCACCACAAAGAGCTTTCGCTCGGTGCATTCTTAGACATAGAAGGGGCGTTTGATAATACCTCCTTCGATTCTATCTGTGTAGCGGCCGAAAGGCACGGGGTCGAACCCTCGTTGATAAGATGGATCGGTTCTATGCTGTCGGGCCGACAGGTAATCGTTTCAGCAGACGAGTTCTCCATAAGAGCGACGGTCACTAGGGGCTGTCCTCAGGGTGGAGTCCTGTCTCCAATGTTATGGTGTCTGGTCGTGGACGGGCTACTAAGGGAGCTCTCTGCAAAAGGCATCTTTGTGCTAGGTTACGCTGATGACCTTGCAATATTAGCAATGGGAAAGTTTGCTGGCACAGTAAGTGGATTCATGCAAGAAGCCCTCATTACTGTACAAAACTGGTGTGTAAGGCAAGGGCTAAGGATTAATCCTACCAAGGCAGAACTTGTCATCTTCACCAAAAGAAGGAGAATCGAGGGTCTCAGACAGCCCACAATCTTCGGAAAAGCTCTCCAGCCCTCCGAATCGGTCAGATATCTTGGAGTTATCCTGGATTCAAAGCTGAACTGGAGGACTCATGTAGAGAGACAAATTCAAAGGGCCACAGCTTCTCTGTGGAGATGTAGACGGACCTTTGGAACCAGCTGGGGTCTCAAGCCCCGTGTCAGCAAATGGCTATACACGGTGGTTACAAGACCAATAATAACATATGCTGCTCTTGTTTGGTGGCCAGCAACCAGCAAGGCAACAATCAGAAACAGCCTCAACAGACTACAGAGATTGGCTTGTTTAGGCATAACTGGAGCAATGCGCACTGCTCCTACGGCAACTCTGGAGGTGCTTCTGGGGCTTCCGCCCCTCCACCTAGTGATTGAAGCGGAGGCCAGGAAATCAGCCTACAGACTAAGCCAACGCCAGATGTGGGCCATGAAAGGGGAACAAGTGGGACACTCACGGATCATCCAACACTTTGAGAAGGTCCCAGAACTTCTCACAAGGAGCGACTTCATGGCTCCGCTTTACATGTTCTATAAAGCATTTCAGGTATTCATCCCTGATAGGAACGATTGGTGCCAGCAACAGCGTCTTCTCACTCCAAGGGGACTTGTTTGGTACACAGACGGCTCAAGGATGGCGGGGGGATCTGGTGCTGGCATCTACGGCTGTAGGCCGAGGGTCAAACTCACCGTTGCCCTAGGAAAACATGCCACTGTATTCCAGGCGGAGGTATTTGCCATCCTAACCTGTGCTCAGGAGAACCTTCAAAGAGGTTATTCCAATCTGCATATTTACATCTGCACAGACAGTCAGGCAGCACTAAGAGCATTGAGTTCACCCAGAATCAACTCCAGGTTGGTTCTGGAATGTTGCCAGACACTGAACAGACTCGGTACAACAAACTGGGTGAAACTACTATGGGTACCAGGCCATAGTGAAATAGAGGGTAACGAAGAAGCTGACGCTCTAGCCAGAAGAGGTTCTCAAGAGCCGCTCATCGGCCCTGAGCCGGCTTTAGGAATTACCCGTGCCACCGCAAATCGACAAGTTGAGCGCTGGTTAAGTAACCAATCCAGCGCCAACTGGGCCTCGGTACCAAGGCTACGTCAGGCTAAACTCCTCATCGGGGAAATGTCGCCTACCAACACCTTTACTCTCCTGTCAATGAGCAGGAAAAACATTAGGATCGTGACTGGTTTACTAACAGGACACGGTCACTTACAGAAGCACTTATTCACAATTGGAATCGTAAATGATGCCACCTGCAGAAAGTGCCAGTTGGAGGAAGAAACCTCAATTCATGTTTTATGTCAATGTGTGGCTCTCCTAACACTGCGACATAAACATTTTGGAGCCGGCCTGGTGGAACCCCAGGCAATAAGGGACGTTCCTATGGGTAGGATTCTTTCCTTCGCGTTGGAAACCGGCCTCTTCGAACGAGACCCATAACAAATTAGGTGGGAGCACAATGGACCAATAGGTCTCAGTGCAGCTTACAGCAAGCCCCATCAGAAGAAGAAGAAGAAGAAGAGTCTATAACTATAGTATTGTGCTGGTGGTGTTCGTGTCACCAGTATCTTGCGCCCTCTCTGTTTTTGGATGTTATTGTAAATAAACGAATTATTACTTGCTACTAGCCTATGCCATTTCGTTTTTATTCTTTCAACATTTGTCATTCGTTTTAGCCTGTTTTGTCGTAGCTCACTCGCTTCGCGTAGTTCAACAAAGTCTGACTCCGTAAGTTAGCACGTATACATTTTTCTATTCGTTTTCTGTTGTTTCTAACAACCTTTTTCAGTTTTTCTCAACTTATGTCTTGGCAGGCTTGATTTATTCTGTCACATAGTTGTTGAATATTTATTGGTCTAGATTTATACACTTTATTTTTAAGTTTCGAAAAATAAAAATCTAATGGTGTAATATCGGGGTATATATGTCGCCATGCGATTAGGGGACTGTTACGACTTATCCATATTCCCGGGAAATTATAATTTAGTCATTCCCTAGCCACAACTGCATTGTTTATAGGCGCCCTGTCTAATTGATAGTATATTTTCTGCCGTACTGCAACTGGAAGATCATGTAATGCATCCCATAAATCGTTATTTAAAAATTTTAGAGATTCTTCTTAACATAGAATTTCGGCTTAGACCGCGTCGTATTTGTATATGAACACCCAGCAGTTTCTGGCTTAAGGTGTCTTGCACCTTGTAAAATAGAGCAAAAACCCGCGCGACGGTCATGCTCTTTGGTGGCTCGAGTTGTTTGAGTATCTTGAGAACGAGAATACTTAGGCAGATTTGGCCGTTTTGCTGTTTGTGCATCCATATTCACTAACGTTTCGAAAGACCTTGCAGCTTGCATCATCAGAGTGAAAGTCGCGACCACCTTGTATACTATAACGCGAAACCCTTGAAACCCTCAAGAAAAGTTTGTAATGGAAAAGTATTAACGTTTATTTTCGACTACTTTTCTTTTGGTGTATTCACAGGACCATTGCCCAAGCATAGAGCTATCCGAGGCCTAATGTAACATGCAAAATAAAGAATAATTTCCACCGTTCTGTTATGTTTTCGTAAGGCCAGAGCAGAGACGTTAAAAGATGAATGAATGATAAAGCGAAGAGACGAGGGAATATTTATAAGTATTTCATGAATACAGAACAACAGAATTAGTAAGGTTACAAAAGAAATATCATGTCAGGAAGAAGAAACATTGGTTTTCCCTACCAAAGATCACTACCATCATCATTGTCACTAGATATCTGGCTGGGTCTTGGTCTCTTCTAGAATTATCTGCCATCTGTATCCATCTTGGACTGTATTATTTTTGGTTGTTATTCCTATGCTTCTCAGGTTTTTTTCTTCCACATCCATCCATCGTAAATTAGGTCTTCCTCTACCTCGATTTCCATCAGGTTCTGCTGTTATTATGTCTTGCCCATCTTAATCGTTCTACCTTCATACATTGGATATAGTTCATGGTTGTATCGTTTTCTCCGTACTTGATTTACCTAAACATATAAAAGATCAAAAGACGCAATACTTATCCCGAGATGGCAAGCCTAAGCAGTAGCAGAGAAAGAAGTATATTTTTTTATAATCAATTTAGTGATGTAACAGTGTTTTCTCTATTACATTAATTTGTAAAAAAGCAAGAAAGCATTTACGAGTATTTTTAATAAATAATAATAAATGTTACCCTTCTAGACACTATTTAGTCTCCATTTTCCTCTTGCTTCAGTAGTTTCTTACATTTGTTAGTGCGAACTTTGGACCATGTGAAAAATATTTGCAATTTCATTATCGCCGCACATGCAATGTTTCAAATTTGAATGTTTTTGAAAAAGTAATCTTTCGACAGTTGATACTGTGCTAGTGCAGTAGGTATAATTCTTCTATAAAAATATTCTACTTCAAGTAAATTTATTGAAAATAATTCATTCAAAGTAGTTGTCCGGTACTGTGATAAATTAATATTCCATAGAAATAATTTAAGCCTTTTTTTAAGTCGTCTTTTTCCATACTTAAAATGCTGTAGAAAGTTGGTAAATGTTTAATATAATTTATCTACTACTCTCAGTGCATCAATAATTGCCACTAGTTCTTAAATCTAAGAATAAACTTACAGTGATTCGTAAAACAGTTGTCCAGGTTGTCCTAATTCCAAAACTCACAATTGCAACTCTTCAAACTGCTTAGTCAGTACAGTCATACATCACAAAATGCGTATAACTATAATTGGTTTTCAAGTTATACCATAGTTGTACAGAATAATTTTATTTGAATGTCTACTAAATTTAATAAACAGTCATTTATACTAAACTAAATTCGTGGTAGAAGTTGTTGCTCAAAAATTATATATACCTATATGTGCTATTAGTTGGTTATCATTCTGATTCTGATTCAAAACTTATTTTCGTGATTCATTTGAACTCAGAAACACAAAATTTGTTAATTTTGGCCACCACCACTTATACTTCTAATTAATAAAATTAATAAATTCTTGTTTATTATTCGTACTAAATCTCACCTGTCACGACTCCTCTGGAACATTAAGAAGAACTGAGAGAAAAGCGCGACAACTTTAATGCAACTCAGCATCGTTTGATAAATTGATACACAACTGGTGTCGTTTATAAAAAGATGTTTACACCAAGCACGACATTCATTATTCCATTTCCGTCCGATTTGCGCCCTAATGGAGAAACGTATGTGAGGAAGACTCTAGAAAAGCGAACAAGAAATTTCTTAATAAAGTTGTTTTTGATCCACAATGCACTGTACAATAAACGATGTTCAGACTGGACTGTATACCTCGGCAAGGCGAGTTTAAAGCGGTTTCTCACAACGATTAAATTAATCTTCTTAGGCCAGTAGCGTAGTTAATCACAGAGGAATAATATTTCTAAACAAATTTTTTCTCTAATACTGTTGAAAAATGTTAGCCTTTTCTCGTTCGCCTTTTTTATTACTAGTAAAAAATCAGCTTTCGTAATTACATCATGCGTGTGAAAAGTGACTTTGCTACACTTGCCACATTTTTTGTTGTACGACAATATACAACTGCGTCGTTTTTTTTTGCAAGTCTAATATTCTTAGATGCTAGAAAAAAATATTCTTTCATCCCAAGCCTAATATTCAATACATACTGACATGAAACTGTCGAAATAGTTTTCTAGCATTGTAGTTATAAAAACTAGCGGCTAATAGATAATAACAATAGCTAATTCAACCTTTGATTGAAAGTATCTCAAAATATTTTTTAATAGGTCTCGAGTACTGATAGTTTAACATCAGTTCTAGAAATCTACACATTACCTATGATACGCCCCTGGTTGCTATCGTGAAGGATTAATCCACCCTCAGTGTAATGAATAGCGGGAAGAGCTAAAGCAATTTACCCGGCAATATGAGATATGACTCTGCAAAATAAAAATACTCCTAGTAATTCTTTGCTATAAAAATATGTAGGTTTTTAAGGGCTTACATATCACAGATATATGCAACCAGGCGGATATTTTCACCGTGGGACGAACTGCAATTTACCTAGCTTAAAGTAGAGGAATTGTGCAGTGACATATTAGAATTACTTTGTTAGATTTAAGTAGCATCTTCTTTTGTGGAGACTGAAGGTGAGAGCTTCACGACGAAGTAAATAGAAGATTACTGATCTAAAGTGTACTTGTCAGCTAATGGCTCTTATAAAACTAATGTGATGCAACATATTTAGTTGTACTTTTCGGATAAAAAATAGTAGGGTGCTACAGATTTAGTCCAGGAGATAGAGGTAACTTGAGCATTTAAGGAATATACCCCTATTATCGATCGCAGCGTGGCCAAGCGGTTAGGGAGCTCAGGCTGCGGTGTCACGGTACGGGGTTCAATCCCCACATCTGGCAACTGGCGGGTATCCCACCCATTCGCTTTAAAAATTAGGTACCTAAACCACAATTATATTTATCAGAACATTTTACAATAGTCTCAGTTTACGCATACTTCGGTTAAATTTAATCATCGACTTATATCCACTGTATCAAGTTTAAATTGGGAAAATGTTAGAACAAATACTCAAAAAGTTCTCCATTCTGCTGTAAACAATAATCCAATCTGTTATAAACTGCCTGCCTTACATTAACCAACTCTCTATCTGTGAGTTTGGCCGCAACCAGTCAATATTTGGATAGCGTTATCGGTAATTTTTGTTTTTCAGTTGATCCCACAAAAAGAAGTTGCATGGTGCCAAGTCCGGAGATCGTGGTGGCCAGTTGATAGTGCCACCGCGCCAATCCAGCAAGTAAAAAGTTATCATTTAGATATTCCGTCACATTCAAACCATAATGCGCTGAACAGCCATCATTCTGAAAACAGATCTCCAAACCTGCAACTTCTCCTAATACAGGGCTAAACTTATAGATTGTAAGTTCTAAATAAGAATTTAAATTTACTACTATTTCAAACGGCCCAATAGTGTTATTATTGAAAATACCAACCTAATATCGAGTATTCTGCGTATTTGGTTCATTATTAAGTGTGAACGTACATCATTGTATATCAGATTGACCACAAAAAGTTCTATCTTCGTTTGAGTGTTCCTGCATGACCTCACAGAATACACACTACTTTCTTCAACATTATATTATTATTATTACTATCATTTATAATAATTATGTAAATACATAAATTAATAACAGAAATAATAAAATTTATTTTGCCTAGAGCTTGTTCATAACAAACAAACAACAAACTGACTTTTCTAAATAAAATGCGAAATATTAGAATTATTAAGCTATATTTTTCTTAAACAAGCAACAAATTCAAGTAAAGTAGTATGAAATAAAACGATTTTTTTGTCTTTCGATTAATACCACTATAAATCCTATCAAGGCAAGCGACAAGCAGAAATCTGCATACATACGATTTTCCATGCTATTTTCATATATTTGCCCTTTAACTCAAACAGTCGGTGTATATTTAAGTTATCACTTCGGGCTACCAAATACAATGAAAGGTTTATATACAACTAATAAATAAATTTCCATGTAAAAGTAATAAATGTAATCGATTAATCAATTCGGTATCTGAAATATTTGATGCCATAAATATCGTTCACTAGAACAAAGGAGATAGAGAATAATCTTCAAGGCCTTCTTTGTTTGCTGTATTGATTAAGTGGTGATTTTAAATCTTGGCCTAGGTGTATGTAAGCGCTTACTGTCGACATAAATCGTTTTGTAACAGTTTTAATAGTGTGGTGAATTCAAGAAACATAACTTATGTCATTTAAAACAATTTGAAAGATATTTTAAGGTTACGAAAAGGTAAGCATTATTTTAATTAATTTTCTGATAACTAAGTGCACATTTATAAAATTAATTATGTTGGTAAATGCTGAAGGAGGTTTGTGAATGAGATACTTGTAGGTCATTAAGGGTAGAAAGAATCTTTGTAGGCAGAAAAGCCAGGTCAAACCTTTCTTTGAAAATAGTTGTAATCTGTGTTAACTCCCAAAGAAATGAACACAGCAGCGGTGGTTGAAACTGTATTTAATTACTAACATACAACTTCTGTATTTATACACTACATTAAGTTCAATATTTAAGCGTAAAAGTGCAACTTTGCATGATGTTCATTCAGCGCGACCTACTAAGTTGGCTTTATGTGCAATGTTCGCATTAGCTATATTTATGATGTAAACAGAGCCATGCAATTTCAGCACAACTTACAAAAATGGATTACGACATGCTGCGTAATATAAAGGTAGGCCGCAAAAATTGCAAAATTTTAAACTAATTGTATTATGCAGGGTGTCCCATAAATGCAGTAATACACTTAAAATGCGTTTCTGGACTAATGCTGGCAGAAGCTTTTTGTCTTATTTTGATCACTAGTATCACCTTCCAAAGCGTGTTGAGTCATTTATGGTAAACCCTGCATGCTGTCCCTAAATTAACCCAAAATACGAATGTTTTGAACGCAGAAACATATGAAACAGCACATTGAGGTTGCAGAACAAAATTGTTGCCTGGGTCAATTATTTGCTGTGCTCGACTACTACAACTGCGTTTGTATCCGCGATATCAGATAACTGATTCCGCTGATGATGCACAAGCCGCTCATAAATGCTAAACTATTGAGTGAATGAAGATATGACGAGAGTTTGCAGTGGATCAGTCAGTGGCGATTTTCTGCTGGTGTAACTCATTTGGCCCGATGTCTTAAAAATCTCTATTGACGGAGACTTCTCGATCGTAATGTCCACAGCAGTTGTGAAATTCGCTACGACAATTTTGTTGCATGTTGGTATCACCCGAATCATGCTAAACGATTTTGAGTACAATGTATCTTGTTTGCTTTGGATGTGGTACTCTAGGGCGATTTGAATTACTCCAGCACTGTTGAGGACCACTTCTTCTCGAATATTGTTGCAAATGACTGCTGCGCTATAAACACCCAGGTGTTGTTTAATTTACGGTCTCTTCTCTTGTTGTGGGCTGTTGTCGCAGAAATTACCGCCTCTGTAGCTCGGTACCGCCTTAACTATGTACTTTAATACGATGCTGACTGCTGACAGCGGTGTTTTGTTGTGTTTCTGTCTTAGGTGTGAGGTAGATTCCAAAATATCCATGTCTGCTGATTGTGGAAGGTTGTCTTGTTTATGCGTTATAGCTGGTACTCGACTGATTGTATTTCCGCTTTCCATAATCCTCCGAAATGAGGAGCAGGGGTAAAAATGTCATTGTACAATTTTCGCTTTCAAAGTAGCCTTGGTATTGGCAATCACAAACGTGTTTGCTCCTACGAACTTTATACCATTATTGCTATGCATGTGGACACATTTTCCTCTTCTTACAGTGAAATGCCAAAATTTTGCTTTTCATGTCGTCATTTCTGGACTTCATCCCCCACTAGGTGCCAATTTCTTATCAGCCTTTTTTGCTGCACACTGTTAGGAACTGATTTCTTCCCGGCGCTTTCATCAGCGCTGATTGGTGGCATTTGTGGACATCATCCACCGCTAAGAGCTGATTTAGAATTATTTTTATGTCTTCCTATTTTTTGTTCATGGGCTGTGATTTCCTTTTCTTTATGCCGATCAACTTTGTGAATGGGAATCTTAGATACTTCATACGCTTGGTAATCTTTTTGTACAGAAGAAGTTTTTCCTTTTTCGATAATAGCTAAATGTTGAACTCCCGCATTCTTTATATTGGTAGCTAGTATCACTCGTTCTTCTGTTGTAGTAACGGCTGTTCGAGTTGTTAATAGTTCTGCCATATTCTGCCATCGCAGTGGTTGGTTGTAACTTCTGCTGGCCCAGCTAACGGTGACCTTTTACTTGTAGGTTGATCAGAGGCTTCTTCAGCAATATGATATAGCGTTGGAGCTCCATGGTGGGCAGATACTGAATATGCTGCAGCGTTATATTTGATAGAGTTTGTTTGTTTACCTTCTTGTGTTTGTTTCCAGGTATTCATAGATGGGCAAAGTAATTCTTGGTACTGCTACCTGGGAACAGAGAACAGAGAAGAGTGTGCTGCCTCTTCAGTTGTTGCATTTTGACGTGAGTTTTATCAGCAGTGCTTTACTTCAATTTTCAGGCATATCTCCAGTAGCCTATATCTTCTATAACAGAAATTTTAGGGTGATAGCAGCAATTTCAACGTCATCTTTTAGTATTTCCGATGCGATTTTGTCGATATCCACTGCTTTACTATTTCTCGGTGCCTTCAGTGCCACCACTATTCACTACAAAAGGGTTAGTGTTGATTCACTTCCCTTTATCCCGCCTCACAGTCTTCTTCACACCACTTTCTTATTCCGCTTGCAATTGCTGTAGTTCCTTCTTTAGTTCTCGTTTGAGTCGCGTTCACAGCAACCTTCGCTCTTGTTATTGTTTTTATCTTCGCCCATATGTGTTCCGACATTCACTCTGTAATGAGACGTTTGTTATCCCCTCCCTTGGGATGTTACCATTAAAGAAACGTTACGTAAGCCTTCAGTTTTTTACAAATTCATTGCGCTGTTTGTTCGCCTAGCTATCTCAATACGCATGAAACTTCTAAATTCCCCAGTCGGGATTATTTAGCCCGTAGATCTGCTAAAACAGGAAACTGGCCTGCACTATTCTCAGAGCTGAAAATGAATTGAAACAACGTACACAAGAAAATCCAATTTGATCACAGAAATATAATGATCTTTAAACAGAAATAAAACATCAACAAAAAAGAAAATAGAATGAAACCCTAAAATTAATGGGCATTGACAAACACAACAGTGTTAAATAAGAGTGGGCAATCTACTCGGGAAAGCTCCTGACTACTCGCATTTACAAGCAGAAGATAGCAGACTATCTGGGTCTGCGCTAATTTTAAATAATATTCTTAAAACGCCGAAATAACTGTCTTTGGTATGCAGACTTTAAACTGCATCGAAATTAGGCGTCATGATGTCGTGCATCAAAATCCGTGTTATTCATTCGTGTACATTCTATTTATCTATGCCGAACATTCCTTTACGATAGCGTAATTTTTACACACAGCCTAGAGCAACCGTCTATCACTCAAACTGCAGCCACTTCCTGTATTAGGTTACCCTGAAATGCTGCGTACTACACCGTCGTGGATCTGGGTGCACCCTGGATTAGGTATTCCTTAAAAAATTGGTATGTGATTTCCACATGAAGACAACGGAAAAGTCCCTCGTTACTGGCTATGATACCGCTGACTGACGTCACGTAACCAAATGGACGTCAAGAAATTACTTGGCTGCTTTACAGTGTGTACTTACTTATCATCCCCACCGACTACTAACTCCGTTCACCAGGAACACCTCTGAGACTGCATTTATCGCTGTACATACGAATTCGAGTGCTTCTCCGAACACGTCGGTACTCCTACACTATTTTATGCTAGTTTACGAGGATTAAACCTAACTAAAATCAAAAAATCTTGTAAAAACAAACTAGGTATATGTGTAAAATATTAAAATCAACAATTCTGGCGAGCGACCAAATACCCGCTTCAACGCCTTCTTCCTCCGGTTCTTGAAACCCATGATTACGTCTGTCGTCTCTGTCAAGATAGTTTTCAATACACTAAATTCTTTCTCTGCACTGTTCCTTGCAGTTTCTGCCAATGTCTGAAACCTATTCTGCAGATCGATTTTGAATGCGTCCTTAGTCTCGCTGTTTTGCTTTGGTTTAAGGATGTCGTAGTGCTCCCTGTTATATCCACTCAAGCTCTTCGTTCCCAGTATCTTAATTTTAAACTTAACAGCCACTAGGTGATGGTTGATCCCGATATCTGTACTCCTTTGCTTCTGACATCCTGCAAGCACGATCTCCATCTTCTGGTAGTGGTAACGTTGAAACAATAAAGAAGCCAACCTGCGATCGATTACTAATAATAATCTATGGTAGTATAATCGCAGACCCCCTTATCATTTATACACCACGGTAGCTCTGCAATGTTCTTACTCACCGCAATGACCTAGCTAGCTTCAAATTCGATGGCCTTGGGTCGCAGATTTCTATCATCAGCTGAACTGCTGCAAGCTCTTTTAATAATAGTAAAAAACAAAGGGCGCCAGAAATCACAGATTTCGAGAAATAAATAAAATTACAGCAACAATTAGGTTTATTTAATTAATAATTAATAGTTGCTCGCAACATCGCAATTAGGCCTGTAAATTGTTTATCACAAGGTTTAAATACAGTATATAATACAGTGTATTACTAATGCTGAAAATGCAGCACGCACAAAAAATATGCGAACCTCTTTTGGGCTCTTGGATTGAATGTGATCACAACTCACTCTGAAGGAGTAAGTTTACCACTGTCATATGTTTTAACCGTTGTCTCGGTAATGATAGTAAGATGGTGTGAGGGCACTTTTTACGAAATTCTTAATACGTATTCATTTAGCAAAACTCTAAATTTGTGAGTTGTAAATTTGGGAACAATTAATACATTATGTTTTAAATTTGTAACGCATAGATTTATGAATAATTAATACATTACGTTTTAAATTTGTATAGCGTAGTTTAAATTTGCAAATTGTAAATCTGAAGCGTCGTTACAATCGATTCAGCCAACAATTCATAGGCGGACGTAGTTATCAACAAAAGTTGAAACAAGACTAACCTGGGTGGTGATAAAAAACGTTGCCGGCAGGCACTGAATTGGTCCAGGGTTAGCTTAGCGTAAGCCGACAGCAACTTCGAACTCGTGGCCGAATTTGATAATAGACGCTCCTTGTACCACTTGGCAAGCTCAAGATGACATTCCAGAAAGGAGTTGCTGGTCCAAGTTATTGATTAGGGTGAAACCCAAATAAAGAGTCGTCTAAAAACGGCATCTAATAATGGCGTTTAAAAGTGACGTTGACGAATATCGTCAAAGAGCTAATAAAAAACGGGAAATTACTAAAATGAATATCAAACAAGTAGCGTAGACATACCTGATTTTAGTCATCAGCTCACAAACAAAGTTAATTAAAAATTGGTGCGGTAGCACGCGGGAAAGCCTTCGTAGAAGCAAGTTACTTCAACCGAATGCAAAAATCAAATACCCGCAGAACAACGGAATAGCTGCTCGCTGGCGCAAAGCGATAACAAGTGAATTTCGGAAAAACCAAATCCAGCACTTTTGCGCGGACAAGATTTGATATCGTTTGAAATACAGCGAATAATAATTCAAGTGGGAATATACAGGCTGGCCCGGAAAAGAATAAACGACGAAACAAATAGCCGGAGCTACAGATTTGTTTCAACGTGGTCTAGTTGGTTTTCGGTTTTATAATCAGGTGATACCAAGGTCACCCTATGACAAGGTCTATGATGAAAAATTGATGTTTTTTTGACGCCCTCGATCCGGGCGCTTGAGGATTAGAGTTACACCGCCCATATAGAATCCCTGATAGACATTTGCCGCTTGCAGTGGCATCCCCCTTCCCAGGTGTCACTAGCCCAGTGAATGGTGACTATAGGATCCACCTATCAGGCTTTGCCCTGTTGCATATGCTGCATACAGTTACAACCTGTAGGATCCCTGTGTACTCATGGATGAGAAGCTGAAAGTAGAGTTTGGTGTTTAGCAACGAATTCTACGTAAACACCAACATACTTTTAAATGTATAACAATGATTTAATATGCTATATATACCAACTTTATACTGCTTTATATAATGAATTATAAACGTTAATTGACGTACCTTCAGACTTATCATTCAAAATATGTCATCAGGCCTGTGGTATGAATTTTATGTGTTCTAGAAGTATATGTACTACAACTAACTAAAGCTGTTGCAATATCGATGATGATAATAGTTCTTCTTGTCGTCCCTATCCTTTTCGAATGATGGCAAATATTATGGCAAATCGTACCTTATCAGCAACAGCTCTGAATAAACCCACTGTTATTGTTAGTATTGGTATTGAACCAAATTCTTAGGTTTTTTAGTCACGATATTCTATTCTATTCTGGGTCCCCTTTTTCCTTCCATCTTTCCATGTAGGATCAATTTCTAGACTTCATATATTTTGCTGTTTTTCATAATATGCCCCAAGGACTTCATTATCCCTGTTTTTATTGTTAGCAAAAGGTCTTTGTCTTTTTTTATTCTTCCAAGGACCGTTTGGTTGGTGACATAGTTTGTCCATGGAATTTTTAGAATGCGTCGATATAGCCACATTATATAAGCTTCAATTTTTTTGCTAGAAGACTCCGTCAAGGTCCAGGACTCAACTCCATACATCAACACCGGAAATACATAGTATCTTAGAAATCTGATTTTCATTTGCAGTTATAAGTCGTGGTATCTAAACTGCTTTGACATTATCAGAAATGCAGCTCTCGACTTTTGTATTCGACACTCTATTTCTACTGAGTGATCCCATCGGATTAATTGTTGTTCCTAAGTAATTACATGTTTGTACTCTCTTTATTCGTTGATATTTCGCAATGAGTTGTTCACGATGTTGATTGTTGCTTTATATTACCATATATTTTGTTTTCTTTATATTAAATGATAAACCGTAGTTTTTACTGATTTCTGTAACCTGTAACTCCTACAGGTTCATGAGACTGTCTGCAAACACGACAGTATACCTCACGTTATCTATGCACTCTTCATTTATCCTAATACCGATGTCTGTATTTTCTGCTGCCACTTGAAATATTTGCTCTGAGTATATATTGAATAATATCGGCGACAACAGACACTGCTGACGAACACCTCGTTGAGGTGAACTAATGGATTGTTGGTTATTTTGTTGTCATAATAAGCTGAATTTTCGCTTTGTTTGGAATACCATATTTTCAGGTCATCTGTCATTCGTTAGAGTCGAGCATTTGTCATACAATGGTTAAATTTATCAACAATGTAACAACCTAACCCTGCTGATGCGAATCTCAAATTCCTAGCAACAGTATAAACTTTGATAAGTTGGAAATGAATAAAATATGGAAAGCAACATACATTTATTACAGCAAAGCATAATTAAATAATCATATTTTTTATTAGCCACAGAGAGAGGCAATAAAATTCAAAATAAGCTATTTTGTAATGTAGTGTGTGTTAAACATTTTATCTATTTAATTATTAATTACAATAACGATATTATAAAAAGCACCTGCAAAGGAAGACTGATGAACATAGAATATTGTCCAGGTATCCATTTTTTCTACTTTGCCGATAATGATTTTACCGTTTTTATTATGTAATTTTCCAGTCGTATTAGATTTGTATATATCAGCTGCTTTTCTGATTTTTTTGAGCATCTGTATATATAAAAATCAATCGCCGTGTGTTAGTGTGTTAGTAATGCAAAAACTGGAGAACGACTTGACCGATTTGGATGATTTTTTTTTGTTGTGTTCGTCTTACTCCTAAGGTGGTTTAGCAAAAAAAAAATCGGAAAAATCCAAAGCCAAAAAATTGGAAAATATCGAATGTGTGTTTTTTTATACACTGTACGACTTTCTATTTGCAGTCATACTTTAATGATTCTATGCTTAATGGTTTGAAGGGTTTTCCCCATCATTTCATAATCCAAAACGTTTGGCGGGTCAGCTAGTATTAAATAAATCATACATTTTCTCTAAAGACTTGACTTCCTTGTTATCTATTTTTTTTTATCCATGAGTTCCAGTATTCTATCTGCCACCCAGTCTTCCCATTTCTCAAGTTAAACCACTAAGGGCCGATTCTACAATGCAAGTATATACTTAGAATAAGCTATCCGAGGTATAATTGTCATAGTTTTCTTTGTTACAACAATCGTTTCTAGGGTATTTATTCTCAAGATAACTTTATCCTTGGATTGTAGAACCGGCCCTAAATGTTCATATCCAATCTCATCAAAAGCTTCACATCATTCTTCTAACGCTTTTTCAATATTACTTTCTGTAATTAGATCTGTTCGTTTCTCAATTATTAATTTTTTCACAGTTTGCTTCGTCTGCTGATCTTTCAGTTCTCAAGTTCCAACATTCCCTGTGTATTTTTCTCTTGATTTTCTTAAGTTTGATCTTGAATCCTCCAACCGGAGGACAGTAGCCAGATGTTATCTCCGCACCAGGGTATATTTTAACCGATAAGCAGCTGTTGCGAAAACGTTCTTTTACTAGTATATAATCAATTTGGTTCCTAACCATATAGCCGGGTCGGTCTTGTGGTGAAACCCATGTGTAAAATCGACGTGGTGGAAGTCTAAAAAGGTGTTCATAATTACATATTCTTCTTCTTCGACGAAAATGTATAATCTTTCTCCACGTTCATTTCTTGTACCCAATCTGTCGTCACCAATAAATTTGCCACTCTGACCTTTCCCAATCTTAACGTTTAAATTATCAATGATAGTTATTACATCTTGTTTATGAAATTGTTTCATTACATCTGACATTGACGTGTAACATTTTTCTATTTCCTCGTCTGGTGTTAGCGGCTGGGGCATATACTTGAACGATGTTTAATTTAACTGGGTCGCTGTCCAACTGTATAACTAGCATAATTTCAGATATCGGTATGAAATTTCTAACATACGGTAATATCTTTTTAGATATTATAAAACCGACTCCATGTATGTGTTGGCCTTCGTAATTACCAGAATAGTATAATTTTGATTTTTAATTGAATAGTTATCAAACCATAAGAAATGTGAACAAAAGCTAAAAGACTGGTGCTCAAGCACTGTTAGATATAAGCGTCTATAAAAAAAAGTAAATCGTTTAAAGATGGCCAAGAACGTGTTGAGAATGAACCGCATTCTCGGCATCCAAAAATATCGACAACTGAAGAGAATGCTGACAGAGTAAAATGCACTTATTTAAAACGATAGTCAAATATCAGTGAATGATATTGTTTCTGCATTAAATATCAGTAAGGGTAGCGTGGAAAAAACGCAAGTTCTCTATCTGCTTCTTACAGGATAATGCTTGATCCCATTTCGCTGCTCACACGTTGATTCCAAGTAAGAAAATTAAATGGACTATGCTACCCCATCTACCACACAGTTCGAATCTTGTTCCATCAGATTTATATTTGTTTGGACACAGTTTATAAGAATAAAAACAATCTTTCTAACGAAGAAGTAATCGAAACTGTTCACAAATGGGTGGGTCAGCAACCAAAAGAATTTTTTTCTCATGGAATAATACAAAAGCTACCGGAACGACGGCACCAGTTCATTCAAAGGGAGGGAAGCTATGCAGAAAAATGGCATGATATGCATTAGAGCGTTTGTGTTTGTTTCTGAAAAAACATTAAATTATAATTTATATTTGAACGCTTCTCGTACTTACCGATAATTTTACACAAGCGAAAGGTCGAGTGATGGTTGCAATAAAAACTGCAATTTTCTAAAGGCAACCAGCGCGATGACTCTTGGCACGTGCAAAATTATCTGTAAGTGTGTGGCCTACCTTTACATTTTGAAGATTATTGCACAAAACTCGTATACGAATTATGATTTACAATTGATCTAATAACGTCAAAAAACTTACATTGCTCCTTTCTTACATTTGTATTTCTAATTATGACACCATCCGCCGGGTCGATAATCATCCCTAGGGCGGTTATCGCTTGATAAGCATCCGTAGGGTGCTTAACAGATAATAAGTTCGGGATTGTTCAATTTTCAAAAAATGTGTTGTTCTCATTGAATGATATGTCATATGACAGTTAAGTGTAATAGTCTAAAATATTATGCGAACGTGGTTAATTGACCAACGGTTTTTATACAAAACCTTATATTTTTAAAACATTTATAGATTTTAAATCAAAGTGAACGTTAATACCTACCTCTTAAAAGCTTAAAAATTTAAAAGCACCATTTACATCCATCCCCAAGTGGTGTTATTTTAAAAACACTAAACGAAATTTATTTGGAAAACGCTGTAATAAATAAAAAACAAAAATAATGTTAACTCAAAAGTCCCATCCACTGCGTTACGGTATAAAGAGAACAACATGGACTTTTACTGCCAAAATTAATAGGTCGCTGGAGGCTAGAAGCAGAAAGATATCGGAAAATAACGGCGCATTGCTGTAGGGTAGCTACATAAAAAATGCAAAAATAATGAACAAATTCGTAGAAATATTGACATGAATTATTGACGTACATGAACTGGGTCACGTCATATGACGTGATATTATAGTTCAATCCACACATTTTACAATGATATAAAATGTATCACATTTGCTGATTATTTGTGGAAAATTTTAAATAATTAAATATTGCGCGTATGAATTTCAAATTAGAAAATATTTCCTTTTTTTTGTATCTAAAATTTTTATTTACATACTTCATTCAAGTGGTTTTAAGTAATTACTTACAATTACAAACATAAAATTCTCTCATAAATTTTTCGAATTCATTTTTCAGTAATTGTATTTTTAGTAAGTATACCTACAACCAGTGTTTTATTTATACAAACATATATAACCTTGAATAACTTTTGTTGATTCTTTGTGCAGATTATGCAGAACAGTCCTACATTACAAATAAATTATTGTTAGATAAAAACTAACATACAAAGAGGTAATATCTTGTAGCCGTGTAGCAGTAAAGTTTGTGCAGTTAGATGGCGCTGATGGAAGCAGCCCGGTATTGGACGAAGCGTTTATAATTATCTACAAAAGAAGTAACAATACCTTAAAATGTTTTTATAGCACTAAAAAGTCAACGAGTAAGTTAATTTACATTAATAGACAAAAAGGAAAAAATAAAATTCGAACTTACTCTCCCACAGAGAATCTTGTTTCTAGTAAGACCCTTTAACCGTTCGGCCAGGACGGCTGCGTAATACATAGTCTTATCATTGTATTATGAAGGTGAACATGACGTCGTAAGGAAGCAAGCCTGATCGCGGACGAAGCAAGTCCGATCGATGCCGATTCAGCATAACGGTCGGACGGGCACAGCTTTTAATACTCTAAACCTAAAATGAAATAGGCATCAAATAACCCAACACACAACTTACTAACTTTTTTACATTTAGTTTTAAAATTAGGCCCGAATTGTTTTACAGTTTATATACATATTAGTAACTAACGTCAATATCGATGTTGAAATGTGTCTACCTGGAAAGCGTTGAGGGTACTAACAGCAGCATTCGTCCAGCTATATATGTAAGTATACCAACTTTTTTAGCACTAAAATACATTTTTCACCGTTTAAGCACAAAGACAAAACGACTCGGCGAAAATTAATTTCCGTCTAGGTATGTATGTATCTACGCACGTGTGCATGTTCCACACTTAAGGCTCAAGAGATACCCCATAGTCGCATACATCCAAAATTTCCAGGAAAGGATATATCTTTCAGTAAATGTTTATTTGTTTGTTATGGACAAAGTCTAGCCACCATTTCAGTGCTCAGCCAACTGGATTTTCTTTGAAACGACTCAGATTACGGTACCAGAATTTCAAAAGAGAGCTGGACCTCAAAGCCTAGACTTAAAGAATATTATACGATGCGTACGAGAAAAACTCAAGGTCAGTAGTATGCAGTGTCGGCTCGTTAGCTGACGCAAGAAATAAAAATTATACAAATATGAAATATTAAACAAGCAAAATGACGGTCATAAATTGCTACCAATAACGCAGCCATTTCTCTTCTCTTATGAATTACTAAAGCTTGAGAAGAACTGCGAGAGGTCTACTGATGGCCGAAATATGACTTAATAGGAATAACTAGCAAGCAGTGAGACAAATGTCTCATTTAATAAAACAAAAAAGACCGTTTTTCAAATAGAACGCGTATTAAATAAAAACAATAATATTTTTTAAAATCACGTGATTGAAATTCGGTTCCTGACTTGACATGACCATTCCAAACATATAACTTTAATAACTTTTTTCTCTATCTCTTACGGTTTGGCTGCTGAAACAGCGTTCCGGACGGACCAGCGTCCCGGACAGACAAGTCCATTAGATAAAGGACTAGCAGTCCAGTAAGACAAATGTCTCATTTAATAAAACAAAAAAGACCGTCCCGGACGGAAATCACGTGATTTCTCGAAAACCGGAAGTGTCACGTGACTGAAATTCGGTTTCTGACCTGACATGACCATTCCAAACATATAACTTTCATAACTTTTTTCTCTATCTCTTACTGTTTGGCTGCTGAAACAGCGTCCCGGACGGACGGACGGACGGACAGACAAGTCTATTATATATATGGATACTTACTTTGTTTTAAAATTATAGTCGCCTGACACCTGCACTGTGTGTTGCCTATTTATAAAATGTTAGGCTCGGAGTTTTAAAATAAAGGCCCTATAAATTAGTGGCGGCTGCTTTTTAAGAGCTCAGGAGTTCGAATCTGTCAGATGTCAACGGCCTATCTGCCATTAGCAAAAATTAGCTATTCTATAATTGAAAATATATGTTATCATTTATCCTTCCGTTACAATATAATAATGTTTGAATAATAAGATCTGGAGCGAAACGTGTAAAACAATATCCATGATCAATGTGTCAGCACACTCGCTCGTATCATATACACCAAGTAGCCGGCAGCTGCTGATAGCTCTCCGAAACGAAGCTAAGAACTTGTATGGGAATTACGGGCAAAACGCCATTGCTGCAGGGGCGATGATATAGCAGTTTTAATGTTGCGCGAAGGGTCAGGCTTCAGACTTGTGAGCTTATCGTAATATTTACAAATAAGACGCTCCCGAAGTGTAATGCAATCCGAGGGTAAAGGCGGTCGCCGCGCCAATAGCATTGCTCCTTGAAAATGTGGTGCAAGAATATTCTTGTATCCTTTTGTGTCGTGTTTGGATAAACTTAATATAATATCGGCTGCCGTTAGAGCGTGTTTATTTACATTGGGTGATTTCGGAGGTTTCGTGCATTGTTATGCAAACATGGGAGGGGATATCATAGCTAATATTCTCAAAATTAATTTTAAAAGCCTACCATTACCTGAAAAGGTTGAAATAAAAAAACTTGACCTATTAAATTTCAACCTGCCAAATAAAGTTGGAATTCTTAATTTTACAAAATATTTTTCAGTTGACATTTACAAGAAAAAAAAATTTGTGGATGTGATGAATACTCTGTTCCATTATTAAATACATTATTATCATGGTTCATTTTTTAACACTTATGTACATTTTGTGTTGTGTTTGAATACTTTTTGTTGTGTGCATATTACGTTTAGTTTTAGATTATTAAAAGAAACTTGTTTAGGAACCAAACATAAATTTTAATCCTTTTAATTTAATTAGGCGTGTATGTCACAAACACATATTGCAAACGGAAAATGCTTAAGAAAGCGTCAGCAGTAATGTAATCAGTGCTCGAATGACCCGGTGAACAGCCTGGAATTCTGCACTCTGCAAGTTTGTTTATTATGAAATTAGACACGCACGTAGAAATAACAGCTTGAACTAGGGCAAATATTAAACTTTGTAAGCTAAGTCAGTATTTTTATATGTATAAATAGAAAAGAACTAGTCATTAAAATAATACAGTTTAAACTCTTGTTTCACTGTGTTCACGCTGCCCAAACGGACCCCAGGTCTTTTGTTACATCATCTCATGTGAGACCGCACGAGACCGTTGGGTTGCACCCTTTTTAATTCCTGCACCCCTAAGACATATCCTGTAATTTGTCCAAAAAATTCATACAGTCCACTACAAGCTCCATCCTGAACAAAGTTCTTTACTAAATTTAGCCGAAACCATGGAAGAATTGTAGGTGAGTCATTAATTATTAAGTTTTGCTTAGTTATTATTAAAAGTTAAGAGCCCCTCAAACACAATTATCACGAGCCGCCCCTGCTATAAATATGATATGTTTAGTTCCAGAGTTTTTCTTTAATAGTCTAATTTTCTTCTTTTTTGTGCTAAGTATCCATGTTTATCCCTTCCCTTAATCACTTTTCCTTTAGGTGTTCTAAAGTTGATTTGATTGTGCTTTCCATTCTACTGTTCAATATTCAGAAAATATATGTATACAGCATGCTACTACGAAAAGTATCTCAAGCAACCAAATAAAAACTATGCAGTAGAATTTGCAGAAGTAAATAAAACTCTAAGAAAAGTGGGTAACACCGATATCAGTAACTACAAAAATATGTTAATACGTAATAGATATCATAGAACTGAGTAAAGGTTTAAACGCATTTAAAAAAGAAGTAATAAAACGCAGTAGTCTTCTCCACGTACATTTATTAACAAGGCGACATGTTTCGAAGCCAAACTGGCTTCATCTTCAGGCCAAAATGATCATTGGCTATAAAACAGGTAAAACCACATGTTCCAAATTATAGGTTAAATTGAGGTTAAGCGCTGAAGGCGAGGTAGTAATAAAAATTTACAAAGAACTCCACATTGGAGAAGAAAATTAATTCAATAGCCAGTAAACTATGTTATAAAGATCGTTGTACTGGTTATTACATCAAATTTAACAATTAAAAAACGGCAAGTAAAATAGCAACCATCCTCTGAAGGAGAAGGCACTAGTAGAGCAGACTACTGCGTTTTACTACTTCTTATTAAGTCACCCCCACTATGAGCATGATGGATCACCTCCCTGCATTTAAAAAATTAAATTCTAAGCAGTAATTAAAACGCATAACTTACGATTAACAAAAAAACTAAAAATTCGAACCGCAGAGAAGAAATTCAAAACTTAACATAAGAATGCTATATGAGTAATTTGAAGAGTAATATTAGAAATAAACCTATGGAAAAAGGAAACAGATCTATAAAAAATAGAAATATAAACATCAACCTAGAATAATTTCCAGACCTCCACAAAGATAACATTGGGAAACACTTAGTGAAGTGAAAAATAACAGAGCTGCGGAAGAGGATCATATATTGCCACAAATGATAGAAAAAAATGACGCAATTCTAGAGACTAAAAAATAATTTCGAAAATGTTTTTGCACAAGAAAATGTTTATAAAGTATGACAAATTCAGCTTTAACCCTACTTCATAGATAGTTGACACACAACATATTTACTTTCCCAAGTGTATAAGTTTTACAAATTTTAGGAGCATTATAAGAAATGGATGAGAACAAGTAGGTTTTAGAAAAGAATGAGATAGATGATTAAAAAACCAACTAGTAAAATACTTTAAATTGCTTATAAAATATTCGACGGTGTGGAGACGTGGTATGCAGAGTTAAAAAAAAAGTAAATTTCAGTCCAAATACGATGAAACATAGTAACGGGAAAATAAAATATGGAGAGGCGTTACTTTGACTCTTCAAAAATGTAAAATATGAAGACAAAAGATTTACCTATACAGGTGTCAAAAGTAACAGTACAAGACTTCGAAGTTTAAATTTGAGAGGCCAGGTTGGTATCAGATTGTCTGTGTAACTCGGTGTGATAGTAAGCATCGAAACAAGATGTTGTTCGATCCACGACAGTACAAGACACGAATTCCTTATTGATGTTGTTGTCCAAACATTTCTCCTTTTTTTAGCTTACGTTGACATGCGGTTTTGGGTTTCTCTTCCTATTACTTCTGAGGGTGCTGTAAGTATGTCCATCACTTTGTGTCCCACTAGTAGCATTACTTCCGACTTATATTCGCAAATCATAAGAAAACCCTTCAGTTGTGCAGATTGTGTACAGCTTAATTCCGTATTTATAAGCGTTTGCAAGAAGGTACTGTTGAAAGAAGAGTCTATCTCTCCAAGGTCCACCCTTTTATTAATAGCGATTTCTTCGCCTGTCGCGAGCGTTTGTTGAGACTGATAACAAATATGGTCAACAACGGTCTTTATTTTTGACAATCGGTCTTGATTTGCAACAGAATCATGGTTATTAATAAACTTCAAACAGTTCGAACTTGATGCGTTATAGCGTCATCAATTTTCTCAAATATCCATGCAACCTACCGACTAACCTACTTCCACTTGACATTAAAGGTGATATATTTTATATTTCCACATTCCTGATGTCACAGGTACGGTATTTTAGTAACATAAAAAGGTGGACATGATCATTTTTACTCTAACATTGTGTGGGATTTTTTAAAATAAAGATGTGTCATGTGAGAAATTCTAGTTTACTATTATTATATTGTTTCCGTGACTGTCAAGCGTCTTCTACAGAGTTCGTCTCTTTGAATAAAATTTTGTAAACTTCCGACTTCTTTTAACAAGAGTGAATGCGGAAAAAAGCGTTGTAAACATAATTACCAGTTAAAGTTGTTCGGCCATATGTTCCGTATGGGAAAAACAGATTGCCCAAACAAATGTTTCGATGAATATTACCATCAAGGAACTAGAAAGAAAATTAAATTACTAAGACGATTATAAAGAGAAAATATAGTGGTAGAAATGAGAGAAAGAAAAATAGGAGGGGAAGATGTTAAATAGAAGATTGTGGCGATTAGATGCAACTGCATAAATTCTAGAATACAGAGTATTCCAAACGGTATAGACCACACATTAAAGGTTGATTGGCGATTCTAAAAAGCGTAAAATTCTTTTAAACCCATATACGACATTGTTATTCATTTAAAGTTTTTCTGTTTTGATTATCTATTTTTACTTCCTTTTACAATAAAGGAAGTATTGGATTCACCCCAAAAATTCGAAATTGAGTTTTCAACAGATCTCCACGTTTTAGAGTCCCCTGAACCCAAAAAACATATTTTTTTCATTGGTCTGTCTGTCTGTGTGTGTGTCTGTCTGTCTGTCTGTGAACAGAATATCTCAAAACCGAAAAGAGGTATGGCGTTGAAACTTCATATATAAGTTTTGTATACTATGTAGATGAGACAGCAAGCCTTTGAAGAAAATCACATAACCGGAAGTAGGTGTTTACTCTTGTGATTTTTCAGTTTTTTTTCTATTTTTTCAAAAACGGCTCTAACAATTTTTTTAAACTTTACATTTTTATTACATTTTTAATGTGTATTGATGTGAGATAGGTGATTTTCCAGTTGAATACTTCTAAAGTGGCTTTCTTTTGTTTTTTTATTCTATTTTTTTATTAACTCCTATTTTAAATAAAACACCCGGTATATTATTACATTTTCGAATTCACCTTAAAATTCTAGAGAAAATTTGTCTCTTCAACTAACGCTCTATTTTGTACCGTTTTTGTAGAATTTGTAATTTTAGAAATTTTTTTACTAATTATAAGATCACTGTAAAAGAAAGTTGTGTGCGTGTATCACACAAGATTTTTTATATCAGATTGCTTTTGATATAACAAAACAAATGGCTGTTAATTTCTTACTTTAAAAAGTGTTCAAAGCTTGTGTTAGTGCAGTTTTCAGTAAATCACGTAAGTATGAAAATACAGAAATGCATTTTGTAAATCAAGTTGCTGCGGACATCCGTGGCAGTCAAGTAATGTTCTCTTCGACGTCATTCCAGCTTTGTGTTGTATCGTAAGTTTTATTTTGGAATAAGCAAGTCTTGCGCAAATACTTCATCACTTCAGTAGTTGTTTCATCATAGTTCCCAGATTTATCAATTCTTAACTGCTGTTTTATTTTTTCTTCCTTTGGTGAACTCCTCTTATTTGAATTTTATTGATTTTTGCAAAACGTATTTCTTATTTTTTCGTTAATATTTCCGCCCTTCCATATTTTAATTTAAATTTTATTGTTTGACACGTTTATTTAGGTTCGGGGTAAGCAACTGTATCTTGTATCAAAATCAAAGTGTTGCCACAACATTTTTTGAGTAATATATTTAAGCTATGAAGATATATGAGGTACATGCTAAAGATGTAGATCAAAAATGGGAGAAACTTGAAGAAACAATTAAAAAAGCCGCTAGAGTCAATACACCAAAGAATAAAAAGATTAAGAAAAATGATTGGATGGCAATACACAAGAAGTTAAAAGAAGGTGGAAAAACTATTTCGAAAAGGTGTTAAACCCAAATGAAAGAATACAAGCAGAGGAAAATGAAATGGAGGAAGAAAGATAACAGGGAGAAGCACAGAAAGAAGAAATCAGAAGACCGGAGAAGGATGAAATCGAAGAAATAATGTATAAAATGAAAAACAACAAAAGCCCAGGGAAGCATGGAATAGCAGCCGAAAACCTGTAGTACGGGGGAGAAGTTATGGTTAAGAAAGTGTACGAATTAGTCAACAAAAATATTGAATACAGAAAAAATGCCGAAACAGTGGGCAAAAGCAATACTAGTCCCAATATTTAAAAAAAGGAGACAGGGCTGAATGCAGCAACTATAGGTGAATTGCATTATTAGACACAACATACAAAGTTTTGGCGATAGCGATAAAAAGAAGATTGGAAATATATATAGAAGCAGCATTCGGAGAATACCAAGCAGGATTTCATAAGAATAGATTCACAAGTGACGAAATTTTCACACTGAAGCAAATCCTAATAGGGGCATATGAATATGAAATTCCGACTCAAATGCTGTTCATCGACTTCAAATCCGCTTATGAATCACTCAATAAGGAAAAGCTCTTCGAAGCACCAATGTTAGTCAGAATTAGGAAGTAGGAAAGAATTAGAAGAGGCTGTAACAAATCTGATTAAGTCTGTAAAACAACTGAGATTACAAATCAATATCAGTAAAACTAAGTATATGGAACAAGAAGCAAGCAGCCAAAGTAAACTGAGGGTACAAATAGGAAAAGAAGGGATCTTAAAATTCGAAGAGGTGGAAGAATACTTGTACTTGGGAGTGCTAATAAACAATAAATTTAGCGAAGAAAGAGAAATAGATTTGCGAATAGCAAAAGGCAGCAGCTGTGCAGGAAGTTTAATCCGTGTAATAAGATCAAAGAATACCTCAAGAATTACACATTGGTAGTGATTATACAGGGGGTTAAAAAATGTTAAAAAGTTAATCATTTTTAAAGCCCTCTAGCGGCTAAACTAAGCAACTTTGTATATAGGTAAGTTGAGTTAAATCGTCATATTTTGGGCCCAGGAACTTGTGTTCTTGCATTGTACACGTATTTTCCGGACATCCTGTGTATGAAGATATATGTAGTAATAAACATACATTTATTAACGCTAAAATAGTCATACAACTTTTTAGCGTTGGAATACTAGAACAATTACAGGAATGTGTAAAATTACGTATACAGGTTGGTGGCGGCTTGTGAATACATAAGGACATGCATATGCATGACAAGTGAATTTTTACTGCAGGCACCTGGATGTACTATACTGTCATATTAGTACAGTGGTTGTGTTATTTTTACTGTTACTTTCGCTTCAAGAGTTAACTTGCACTGATTTCGTTACTCATCTAATCTATTCTTTTTTTTCAATTAAATATATAAATCACTTCATCTTTTTACTATACAGAAGTATTCTACATTAAAAAAATTAGGTGCATTTTAGTCTAATAGAGCAATTACCTTGCATGCCTCGATGTTCGTATTAACCGCCACCATTCTGTATATAAAATCTAACGTTGCTTCATTTATGTCTGTTCTCTGAATAGTCTAAATGAGATAATTTATCGTACATTTTCCACTGTGCTATCCGCTTTTCATATGACGTTTCGGGAGTTTTTCGTCTACTGCCGACCTCAGGTGAATGACTCCTGGAATTTTGCTAGAGGATAATTTATGGAACGTTCGTAATATGGCTCCATAAAAAAGATACACTAGACTGCTTCCCGGAACATCTTAATAGTAAAATCCGATCAGATAAATGCAATTGAATCGGAAGACAATACAAGTAAGTACAAAAGCATATCAAAAATTCACCCATACTGGAAAATATCTACACTACCATTCTAACCACCACAGTAACGTAAAACGTTGTGTCGCGAGATGTCTGTATAACCTAACCACGACAATATGCTCCGAGCAAAATACTTATACAGGAAACTGAGATAATCACAAAAACGCTGCAAGGTAGTGACTATCCGAAAAGCTCTAAACCAAATATTAGAAGAGATGGGCAGAAATATAACACCGGCATAAGATGAGAAAACCGAACCGACAACCACGGCCGTAATACTATACATCCAAGAAGTTTCCGACAAACCAAGAATAATTGTAAACCTATTAAAAACATAAGAAGCAACTTCAAGCTCTCAGTAACTGAGAGGCATGATGACGCCTACCAAGGCTCACAACAAAGATTTTAAAGAACCGTTCCTACACTGTACCGTGCGACTGTGGAAGACAATACACAGGGGAAACACAACGACTTCTACGTGTACGATTATCTGTATATCGCAAGGATAATAGAAAGGGCGAATCCACGCAATCCAAGATCGCAGAACACGTCTGGAACGAAAACTACAATGAGATAACGCATGAATAGTATGTAATGAAGAAAACAAGTTCCGTATGAAGCTGAAAGCAGCCATACATAGCGCTAACAGAAGAACTACACATACACCGGTAACATATGTTGCAATGAGTAGACGTATTTTTTATATTAATTTATATTTGTAGATACTCAAAAATTGCTTCTATAAATATTAGCCACAAATTTAATTGAATAGCCAAGTATTCTTCCCTTTAATTAAATCATTAAATTTGTATTTCCATTGCCTAGCTCGATAGAATATGGATAAAGCAAATCAAGGTAAAATAAGTGCACTTGCACTGAAACAACCAATTACAATCTATTTAATTAGGTTAGTCTTATCTCTTCGTATTTATTAATTTGCATTTGATAAAATAATGCTCATCTCAGGTACCTGTGTATTCGTTCACATCAACACCGTCATGCAAGCTCAGTACCTTTCGCCAAATACTATGCCTGCTGACTGGCTCTACCAATGGCCACCGCTTGAGCTCGACCACGAACCACCTTTATTACTTATGATTCATGTATTAGTTTACATGACATTATCTTTACAATCCACAATTCAATTAAACACCATTTGACTCTATTAGTTAGTTTTATTAAGTTAAACATACAAAGCCAAGCCCAAAATCAAAATGTTTCTTGTTGGAGATATTTGTTTTATTTTTTTAACTATCCTTATATAATAACTGGCAGTTCATTTCATTTGTTTTACATTCACGTAATTTTAGATTTCACTTTAATTTGCTAAATGTCAACAATTTTGACACTTATTCACTTTTAACACATTTTAATGATCTTTTTCAGTTTACGCTTTTAATCTTGCTTTTAGGTACCTTCTGTCTTATTTCTTATTCACAATTACACATTCTTTATGCGATTCATCTGAAAATATTCCTTAAACTGTGCTCTCACCCTTGTTAACTATCATCATTCACTATGTGACTAAGTTTGCCCTTTTTATACAAATTATAAATCAATATTAAATTTAACATATTAACATTACTTTTAAGATCATTCCACAGTAAACTTCAACTTAATTACATTACGTTAGCATAACCATCCTTATTAAATGTGACACTGTCTTGTACTGATCTAAATCAATTATTAACATTAATTTCCAATTAGTAGTCTTTCAAATGAAAACCTGCTCCTAAGTTACAGTCAATCCTGTCCTTCTAAACCAATTTAACTTTTATATTAACATACGATGAATACTTTTGTTGTTTGCCTTGTTCTGTTAGTCAGTGTCATGTTATGAGTTTTTTAGCAGACTTTTTCTACTGTCTGAGTGTTTCTCACACGACTTTTCGGCAGTTCTTGATCTACTCCCATCATCAGGCGTGTTGTGTTGTATTGTTCTGCGCAGTAGTGGCATTCGAATAGGATTGATTTGTGCGCTAACTTGGCTAATCGAATATCTGCCAGTGATTTTTGAGCTACTCTTGATATGTTATCCCATTTTGTATGCGGTGATCTTCGTTCCAGACATGTGATCTTGGATTTGGTGTTACAGAGGAATTTAATGTGGTTGTTCCTCCAAGGTCATTTTGAATTGGTTTCGGGTCGGTACTTATTTCAAGATGTTATTTGCATTGGTATATTAAACAGTATACTTTTATATATAGGTTTAATATTAAAATATGTGGCCGCGCTGGTGGCGTAGTGATAAGAGTGACAGACTCGTAACCACAATTGATCGGTGGATCCGGGTTCAGATCCCGGTATAGGCACTACTGTACGTAGAAAAAACGTACGAAAGCACGCCTGATGACGGAAGTAGAAACATGTAAAAAACACTCAGACATTGGAAAAATTCCACTAAACAACCCATGTATAATTTTATTAGACAACTTTGATTTTCTCCAGTATTAACATTTTAACAATTAAACCATAATCAAGCTTGTTATTTTTATTTAATTTTTTTAACATAATATGATTAAATGAACAGAATAGCCTCCGGATACAATACCATACCAATGTTTAGGTTTATAACTACAAAATATGGCCGTGCAGATGGCTAGATTGTAATGGTGGCAGACTCATAATCACAGTGATCAGTGGTCTCAGGTTCAAACCCCTAGGTAAGCACGTGAAAAGACGTACAAAAAATCAGTCCTTCTCGGGACTATCTAGGAGTTCATTTGCAGAACGAGAGTAGATCAAAAACTTCGTGGGAAAACATCTGATGCAGTGAAAAAAAACCACTCAAACATCTCCAAATACATAGTTACTACGCTTTATAAATCCGCTACAGCAACAGTTAATAGTATAACAACTGTACCTAAAGTTTGTGAGCCCCGCTCTGAGTAGCTGACCCGAGCCCGTGCTGCCTCATTAACCGCCAGGAATTTGAGGAACGTCTCGGTCGCAGGAATCGGAGCCAGAGAACGTGTCAAGACCCAATAACCACACACATATAAAAAACACTACGCTAGGGGTGTTAGAATAAAACGCTGTAGGGCGAGGGCATTCTCAGTTTTGCTATCGAAAGGGTCCGTTGTTCTGAGATGTATCTATGTCAATAAAAGTTTATAAAGGTTTTTGGTGTTGCTAATTTACATAAATAATCTAAGTCGCTAATATCAAAAGTGGGATAACTACGCACCATCCTAAGTGTAAATAAAAAACTTATTGTGAGGGTGCGAGAGTTTAAAAAACTTCTTGATGAGTTCTCGCAGGGAGCGATCACGCAGCGTGAGTGCGGGCGCCGATGAAATTGAACGGCGAGCGGCTCGTTCGTCCCGAAAGCGTGCCCGGCGGTCGCATAAAGTGCGGCAGCAACGAGCTGATTCTTCTGGGGCTACCCCACCAGTGAAATCGCGAGCATCTCCGAAAGCCCGACGGCGGCGGTCCGTTTCTCTTGGCGCTGTGAGGCGTCGAGGTGCTCCCCCACCAATAGATTCACTAGCTTCTGCCCACAACTCTCAAGCTCTACATAATTTAGCAGCCGTTTTGGGACAACTAGTGAAACAAAGGTTTAACCCGGGAATATCGGTAAAATATTGTGACATTGGTGACTTTGATCCTTTCCGCGACGACGTGCTCGTGTGCCTAGCTAAACTGGATGAACATGCAGTCATCTATGGCTGGGACGATAAATATGTTTTCCATTTAGCGATTAATAAATTCCAAGGGTCAGCTTTAACTTGGTACAAAAGTCTTGCTGTAACTCCCCGCGATTGGGAGGAATGAAAAATACTTTTAATCCAAACGTTTTCTTCCACTCGTGACTTACATTCACTATTAACTACTAGCGTTGGTCACCACGTTACTGGGCTGAGAGCACCAAGTTGGCCGGGCTGTCAAGCTGGTCACCACGTTGTTCAATATTTTCCTCAGGGATGGTCGAGAGCACCACGTTGACCGCGCTGTGAAGCTGGTCACCACGTTGTTCAATATTTTCCTCAGGGAGGGCTGAGAGCACCACCTTGACCGCGCTGCCAAGCTGGTCACCACGTTGTTTAATATTTTCCTCAAGGAGCGCTAGTCCACCACGTTGACCGCGTGGTGGATTTCTGAAGTGGCGTTGATCACCACGTTGCCGCGCTATGCTGAGTTGTGACAGCACCACGCTGACCGCGCTGTCACTTGTCCAAAGTGGCGCAGGTCACCACGTTGCTGGGTTGACAGCACCACGCTGGCCGCGCTGTCACTTGTCTGAAGTGGCGTAGGTCACCACGTTGCCGCGCTATTGAGTTGTAACAGCGCCACGCTGACCGCGCTGTCACTTGTCTGAAGTGGCGTAGGTCACCACGTTGCCGCGCTATTGAGTTGTAACAGCGCCACGCTGACCGCGCTGTCACTTGTCTGAAGTGGCGTAGGTCACTACGTTGCCGCGCTATTGAGTTGTAACAGCGCCACGCTGACCGCGCTGTCACTTGTCTGAAGTGGCGTAGGTCACCACGTTGCTGGGTTGACAGCACCACGCTGACCGCGCTGTCACTTGTCTGAAGTGGCGTTGGTCACCACGTTGCCGCGCTATTGAGTTGTAACAGCGCCACGCTGACCGCGCTGTCACTTGTCTGAAGTGGCGTAGGTCACCACGTTGCTGGGTTGACAGCACCACGCTGACCGCGCTGCCACTTCTCTGAAGTGGCGTTGGTCACCACGTTGCTGGGATATTAGTCTCGCATATCCAAATGATGGGGTTTGTTCTCCGCACTACAAAGGACTTTAAGAATATCAATAGTTATTTTATATTATTCAATTCATTAGTGCGATCTCATCTGGAATATGCATCTGTAATCTGGAATCATTTGTATGCGAAGTACACGGACGCTCTAGAAAAAAATCAAAAATACTATTATGGAATTATTAGGTACAGGCTGGGTAGGGCAGTCAACATTAATCCAATGTCACTAGTTAAACGCAGAGAGCTGTCATATGTGATGTTTCTCCATAAAATCTTACATGGCGAAGTGGACAGTAGCGAGTTATTATCACAAGTAAATATAGGTGTGCCTCGCAGCACTTCAACGCGTTGCTCCGATCTGTCTTACATACCCTCATATAACACTAATGCTGGTAAAAGAAAACCAATTAATAGGATATGTACAACATATAACAAGAAATGTGGTTCAATTGACATTTTTAACAACAGCAGATATCAATTTAAAAACTTTGTTCGTGGCATGCTGCTGGAGAATCAAGGTACGAGTAGGTAGGCAAGTTAAGTTATTTTTGTATTTTTGTATTTTTATTTTTGTTGAGTTGTATATGTGTGATGGAAATAGCTATAATTGTATTATAAACTGTCTATTTCCAGGACTATATTATTGTTTTTTTTCTATTTTTAAAGATTTCATTTAAGTTAGTCGTATTGTGTAATTTTTTTTCTTAATTTGATTTATTTAGTATTACGTCAGTAGTAGTGTTAGAAACGCGACTGTGTGTTTTATATTTAAAGTTCAGATTCCAATATTTTTAAATATGTCAAAGCGGTGGATGCAACTCACCCATGACCACAGGGCGGCAACGGGGTGCAAACAGTGCAGATTCGAGCCTTCCTTGACCCAGTGGCGGAGGCAGGCAGTTAAATGTAAAGGAACATAAACTTACTGATCTGTAAATCTCATCGATAACAATAATTGTACTCACCGGGGGTGGCCTCCCCCTGGCCCCTCCGTACTGCTGGCAGAGACGCTACAATGCTTGGCCTTGCATCAGGCGGCATCAACCCTTTGGCCCCTCATCGCTGCCTTCATTGCCTGGGTTAGCTGTCGGTACCTTTCGCTAGTACTGCCCAATAGTAATCCACTAGATTAACTATTGTTACAACCCGTACAGAGTCGGTAATAACTATCGTAGTATACTGGTCTTTCACAGTACAGCAATTACCGTAAATCTTGCTAAGCTCTAATGGGGCTTATAATTTGGAACTCCATGCTTCCGGTGCGGAACGACATGCTTCCGCGAATCACTGGGCGGACTCCGTGCTCCAGCTCCAGGATTCAACTCTTTGACTATCACATAGTCGACTAGCAAAGCAAGAACCTCTGACGTATGCCGGTCGCTGTAATTGCCAAAAATCTACCAAATGCCATTCAACTAACTACGATCGTACGTACATTCTACTCTAATTAAAGCTAAACTAATGTACTACCAAAAAAATACGCATGGCCGCGCTCGCAATTTCGCCTCGCATTATTGCATAATCGCTTACGCTAACAAATATGCAAAGCAGCTCGCTTGCTCACCCACACACGACATATCGCCCGACGCCACTGCAGCCCTCAGCGTTCTTACGCCGGATCCCAATTCAACCCCCGGTCAAACATGCATTCCTCGATACGCTTCAGCGGTTGCACCTGCTATGCCGAGTTCCCCCAAAAACAAGAACTCGCGATTTAACGCCAAATATATTTATTAAGAATGTGTTACATTTTAGGGCTAGATATATTCCTAACTATAAGCACTAATTAAATGGACATAGCAATTAATTTAAAAATACTGCACCCTAAACTATCAAGTAATTTAACCCTAACAGTAGTTTTTATTTCTTTTGCTTAGGCTAGTGTCTTTTTCACTGACACCTACTATACTATTAAAACCACACATGTTTTGACCACCTTGTGGTAATCGGTGTAGGTGGCAGACAAGTTTAACCTCTAATTTACTATCTATTATGTTTTTCTGTTTGTCATTGTTTGATTACCCTAATAAATTAAATTTAAAAAAATATATATCGACAGCACCACGCTGACCGCGCTGTCACTTGATGAAAGTGGCGTTGGTCACCACGTTGCTGGGATGCGAGCACCACGTGGCCGCGCTGTCACTTCCCTGAAGTGGCGTTGGCCACCATGTTGCTTTTCATCTGCCAGGGCGCGCTGGACACCACGTTCTTGCTCCGCGCTCTTGGTTTAAGGTTGGGACACCACGTTGATCTCACGGTCAGCTTACTTCAGATGGTGTTGATCACCACGTTGTCTCATCCCATGTAGTTTTTGTTGTTCTGCAGACCTATGTGTTTGTGTTTCCACAGGACACCTCGTTCTGCTCTGATAGTCTCTGCAGATCCGCTGGGTCAGGAGGGCCGAGTGTGAGCCCCGTTCTGAGTAGCTGACCCGACCCCGTGCTGCCTCATTAACCGCCAGGAATTTGGGGACCGTCTCGGTCGCAGGAATCGGAGCCAGAGAACGTGCCAAGACCCAACAACCAAACACATATAAAAAACACTACGCTAGGGGTGTTAGAATAAAACGCTGTAGGGCGAGGGCATTCTTAGTTTTGCTATCGAAAGATTCCGTTGTTGTGAGATGTATCTATGTCAATAACAGTTTATAAAGGTTTTTGGTGTTGTTGCTAATTTACATAAATAATCTAAGTCGCTAATAAGTTTATAATTTATTGGTTCGAGAACTGGTTATTTACGCAACAAAACGTGACAATCGAACTGACAACAATAAAATAAATAAACAAGTTTTAACTACAACCTAATAGCAAACACATATTTTATTAGCAATTATTAATGATTATTACATCCAACACATTTCTGTATTGTTCGAAGAAATAGTGTAGACTTTTTAATATCTAACTTGATTTCAATAATTCCCAGCAAAAGTGTATTCAGAGGTTAAGCTTAAGTGGAATAAAGGGTGGAAACCATACCAAAATTATAAGCATGTGGCAAGGCTCTGCACATTCATTAGGTTGATTAATTTTAAAATTATTTACCTCTACTTGGGGATAAGCCGAAATTATATTGTGAATTACGAGCATATCGTACAGCCAAAACACTGTTTCTACACAAACACGTTGTTAGCAGCTAACGAACTTTTGTTAATTGAATTGTCCTGATTGCAATCGACTTAAGTAATTTAGCTGCTGCACTGCACATTTATCTTATTACATCGTGACCGCTATCGAATGCATTTTTCTAGTGTTAACCGTCTATATTTTCGTAGCCTCCATAAAAGATGCTAAATCCTGAACATAAAATACAAACATAAAAATATGCCGGACATAATATTTATCGCTTTTCATATAACTGTATGATTTTAAGCACAGGTAGGAGAGCAAGTTAATCGCATTTTTACCAAAATATGGCCAGCCAACACCATAAACCAAATAAAACACAATCAGTACGTGATTATGACAATATTTTAACCCTATTTATTTAATCCTCCCCAAACTTGTATATACGCTGTCGCTGAACAATAGCAATTATAGGAACCCCATTCATTTATATTAATATCCAATAACCATTTCTGGAAATTACTAAAACAATGGCTGTATTTCATTATGCGATTTAGACACCACGTAGTAACTAACCAAACTGTTCGTATTTTGTGCGTTCCACTTAATTACCAATACAAATCTATTGCTGTTAATTAGCAAACAATAACGTTCTACAAATCGGATAACAAACAAGAAAAGGGACCTTGAATATGTAAATGACTGACCCAGCTCGGGTCTGAACTTCTGTAAGAGGAAAAACTGTGCTGCAAGGTCTTGCTGAGAAGTAATTATGTTAAATATGTAAATATTGGCCGAGATGTCCCAGTTGTGTCCAGTCTTTGAAAGCGAAAGGAGATTTTTGAGAATGTTAAAAAGCGGGCTATACCTGGTTCTTTTTCTTGCACCTCTAGTTTGTGGTAAGATTGTAGTTTGTTGTGGTCATAAGTTACAATTAATTCTAACTAGTTAATATATTGTGTACAAAACGTGGTTTTAATTTTTTAATTACTATAAATCTGTATTCTCGCATTTTGACTTCTAGAACTGTAGAAGACCTTGTCGGTATGTTAATCATTATTACCTTCTTAATATAAAAATCACAAAATAACTTTTTTGGTTATTTCCAGTTCGGGTGTGTCGGTGTTGGCTATGTAAACAATTTTATGGCAAAAGTGTGAAGAACATTAATTTTTTTTATCTAACAATTTGGAGCTATAAAATTTAATTGCCGTTTTTAAGAAACATCGTGGTCATCTTTTTCTAATATAAATAGTAAATTCTAAAACATGTAATAAATAACATTTATTAATGAAAACGAAGACCCATTGTAATAAAATTTAAGAACATACCTCTATTACCGCAAGTCATATGTGTAAGTATTTTGAAGTGCACCCATTATAAATTGATCCACAAGTATTTTTTTACGTAAAATTAGAACGCAAAAAGTGAAAATGCAATTTTAGGCTGAAGTAAACTGTTAGACTTGCTATAATTAATACCCCGTTAATTGATTAATAACTTACCCTTTAACATATATTCTAATTAGTCGAGAAAATATTTGCACACGCTGGAAATTTTAACATTAAATGCTGGTATACAGACAGCGTTTTACATACATATAAACTATAACAAAATATGCAAGGTCCAGAAACGATGCGGGGGTGGAAAATACTATTAGTGTGAGGGTTACTTAAAATGTCTTAATATTAAAGTAGTAGGTACCAAGACGGTGCATATTTGCAAAACGTTTTTGATTATACAGGAAGACTTAAAAAAGTATGGCAAACCAAACTTACTTTTGTTAAGTAGCTTGTATGTCTAAATACTAGTAATTTTAACATAGAATTGTTATTTTATAAATTTCTCAGTTAAAGCAAAAATAAACAAAATTTTAATTTCCTAAGCTGCTCACCCTGTATATGTTGAGACCAAAATATACCCTATTTTGTAAGGAGCAAAAACCTAAGCTATGTGCAAAGTATTACTTTCATTTGGTTCTTGAGTTAAAGCAAAAATAATGAGAATTTTATTTTTTAAATATGCTCACTCTGTACGTATATATACCTGCAACAGACAGACAAACAGGCAGCCAGAAAAACAGACAGACAGACAGGCAGACAGACAGACAGACAGACAGCCAGACAGACATACAGACAAACAGACAAATATGTTTTTCGTGATGTAGGGACACTGAAACGTGATTATAATACTTTCTTCGTCTTTTAGACGACATAAGTAGAAAAACATTACCGGCAAATGCAATTTCGACGATTGGCAGTAACTGGTAAGCGAACCGCCAGTTTGTTGCATGTGGCCGCTGAAGACCTCTTCGCTCTGATTCAGCGCGGATGCCTTAAATAGCATTTATTTATCTTTTACCCTTTTTGTCCATTTTACAACATTTACTCTGTACTCAAGGATAAATCTTGAGCTATGCGCCAATGATTACTGTTACCGATTTTTCAGTTAAAGCAAAAATAAACCAAATTTTATTTTAAGGTGCTCACCCTGTATATGTTGATTACAAAATATGCCTTATTTCGTCAAGGGCAAAAACCTGAGCTGTGTGCAAAATAGTACTTTCATTTAAGTAGTAGTTCTTGAGTTAAAGCAGGAATTTTATATTTTTAAAGTGCTCACTCTATATATTTCATCGAAATTTTTTCGCTTTCATGCCAAAAAGGCATATAATTCGCATGCAAAATACCGTCTTTCTCCTACCTGCAACAGACAAATAGACACACAAACACACCGACAGACAGACAGACAGACAAACCTGTTTTTCGTCATCTAGAGATATCGAAACGTGAACATCTGAAGAAATCTCGGAAGATGATTTTTTCACGACTACAATACTTCTTCGACGTTTAGACAAGATAAGTAAAAAACACTGCTGGCGGTGGGATTCGAACTTTAGCGACTGCGAATGCGAGTTCAACGCTTGGCTGTAGTTTGCAAGTGAACCACCAGTTTGTTGCATGTACATTTACCGTTTACCCTTCTTGTCCATTTTACAACATTTACCCTGTATCTGCTAGGTCCCATTCTCGTGAAAGGTAAAGCTGAGCTATATGCCAATTATTAGTGTTACCTATTTTTCAGTTAAAGCAAAAATAAACAGAATTTAATTTTTTTAAGGTGCTTATTTTATATATTTCCCCAAAATTTTCTCGGTTTCACGTCAGGTAGACATATAATCCCCATGCAAAATTTCGGCGTCCTCCAACCAGTAGTTTTTGAGTTATACCGGCAACAAGGAGACAGACAAACATACAGACGGAATTGGGACAACCTGTTTGTCATCATCTAGGGACCCTGAAACGTGAAGATCTAAAGAAATCTTGAATGATATATTTTTTGCAATTACAAAACTTTCTTCGTCTTTTAAACGAAGTGAGTAATAACGCTGAACTTTATAGGGATTTTCTCTGGTATCCTATTTCATATTTCCAAATTCAACCGTTTTTCAGCTATTGTAATTTAAGCATACAATTCTGTAAACGGCTTTTACACGGAACTTCCCTTGCAAATAAAGCGCGTATCGATTACTTTACAATGCTTTCTTTTTGCGATGTGCATCCTCTCTATGTTCGGTTCTATTTCTATCAAATTTACAAATTAGAGCTATGCCCAAATTGTTAGCTTTGCCTATGTTAAATCAAAAATAGACATCGTCTTCCCTCAACAAATGGTTATACCACCAACAGACAGATTTACGGAACTGAGACATGTTTTTCGTCATCTAGGAACCTTGAAACGTGAAAAATGCAAAAATCTCGGAAGGTACTTTTTCACGATTACAATACTTTCTTCGTCTCTCAAACGACGGAAGTAAAAAGGCAATTTTAGCCACTTCGCTGTAGATTTTTATCTGCAACACAGCGGTACGCAACGATTTTTGAGCTCTTCTCACCGCGCTAGCTGCACTCCACAGTCCTCGTTGTACATTTCCGTCGCTTCCTGTGGGTGCAGTTTGGGACAAAAGCTACACCTCTCCGTTACGATGACTGCGATCCGCAGCGATCTCTTTTTTTCCCTTTTACGATGTTTACCTTGTACATGTTTGATCCCAGTTTCATCAAGGGTAAAAACTTGAACTATGTGTAAATTATTAGTGTTGTCGATTCCTGAGTTAAAGCAAAAATAGACAACATTTTTATTTTCTCAAGGTGTTCACCTTGTATAGATTTGACCGGAATTATATTCTAGTTTGAGCCAAGTAGACATATAATCCGCATACAAAGTATTATCTTTCTCCAACAAATAGTTTTTGAACTTTATTGCCAACAGAGAGACGTACAGATGTACAGACGGATAGACAGACGAAATTGCTTTACTCTGTCCAATTCACTTATATACAGGGTGACACAGCGGACATGTAACAGTCCATAACATTTTTATTTATTAGAATTAAATTCTGAAGTTTGGGTGATGCATTTATTATAAGGGAAGTCTTTTGATGACTAAATAAAACTAATTTTTCCACTTCCGGTTTAACCGGAAGTAACCCTGAATTTTAATTTTTAAATAGCACTCTGTATATATTTTTAGCCTACCTGAACCGCTACAAAATTATCTTTTCAACCGTGTGTCACAACTTGACATTTGATTTCAAAATGGCTGCCAAAATAATTTTTTCTCCAAGCTCTTAGTTGGCCATGACATGACACTTGCAAATTATCAGCATGTAAAGGACGTTGAGATGTAAAAATATTTGTGATTTTGATACTTTTTATCTAATTAATAAGAGTTGGGAATAAAGGACCATTTTTCAAACTTTAGAAATGCAGTTATTTCACGTTTAATATCTCAAAATCCATAATAGAACACTATATTAAGTTATTGGCAGGAATGTTCCTTTCCGGAAATCTTTCCGCATACAGTCGAGCAGCGGCTCTACTCATATCAACTTTTTCATCTCTAGAATACATAATTTAAAACAATAAATAATATCGCGAATATTCTTTTAAAATCCAAAATACTTTAAATAAATTGACAGAATAACGCTAAACGAGAGAAAACAAAACATATGATATAACTTTTGCAGCCATATTCTATCCATAGCCCTCTAGAATTGTTTAACTTTTTTAACATCAATAATATGCTAGGATGTTACACAGCCTACTTGGCTTATTATTGATACTAATAATATACGTATTTTGGAAACAATGTAGATATGTATAATTTTGTGTTTTTAATAATACAAAAAGTTGTTCATACACATTCTGATAAATTATATGAAACAGAAAATATTTGTTCTACTGTTACATTAAATAAAAATTAGAGTTTTCTATTTTTGATTTTGAGAAAAAGAGCGTTAAACAAATACATTTCTAAAATTTGAAAAATGATCCTTTATTCGTAACTCTTATTAGTTAGATAAAAAGTATTAAAAATACAAATATTTTTACACCTTAATTTTTACATTTCAACGTCCTTTACATGCTGATAATTTGCAAGTGTCATGTCATGGCCAACTAAGAGTTTAAGAGAAAAAATTATTTTGGCAGCCATTTTGAAATCAAATTTCAAGTTATGACACACGGTTGAAAAGAGAATTTTGTAGCGGTTCAGGTAGGCTAAAAATATATACAGAGTGCCATTTAAAATTTAAAATTCAGGGCTACTTCCGGTTAAACCGGAAGTGGAAAAATTAGTTTTCATTAGTCATAAAAAGGTTGCCCTTATGAGAAATGCATCACCCAAATTTCAGAATGTAATTCTAGTAAATAAAAATGTTATGGGCTGTTACATGTCCGCTGTGTCACCCTGTATAGCGTTACTTCTCCGGTATTGTTTCAGCTGTCAATGCTAAATTTCCATGGCGGCTTCTATTTTTTTATTAAGGTGTGATTGAATATTTTTGACTTTTTTACTTTGTAGGAAAACTTGGAAACTAAGACAATAATTTAATTTGGCAGACTAAAGCGACCACTAAAACGTTTGCATCTACACATTGGCTCTAGGATTAATAGATTACCAATATTTTCACATTAAGGGTTTAACATGGAACTTTTGATGTTCTATATACACCTGATATAATAATAATCAATCGTAAAAAGTGTGTAAATAAAATCTAAAATAAATTAAAATAATAATAATAATAATAATAATAGATAGATATCATTTAATCAACCTTAAACGAGATAGCCATGGAAAATGAAATAAGACTAAGTTGTCAACATGCAACCATTATTTATTATTTGCATTTGAAATATCAGCTATGTAGGAATAAATTCTTGTTACAGTTACCGAAACGACAACTATAGAATCAATATAACGGAAATATAAATTGCTCCCATACATATCAATTTTGGAGCAATTTCATATTTTTAAGTTTTGAGCAAGTTCCTATCATAGAATGGTTCGATTTTGGCACAAGAGCAATTTCTACTTTTCACCTGTTATAAATTTTGATGAAGCAAATAAAGAATTCAGAAACTCTTGCTCATACTCTTTTTTTTATTATTTACACCTATAATACCAATAAAGGATTTAAATAGTAAAATGCATTATTGTGACTTTTTCCAACTAGATCATACAATAGCAATTTATGATTGTGAATTTGCCTTTGCACCTCTGCACTGATGTCAATATGTCAGTACTTAACAATGGTAACTTAATTTTGAAATGTAAATCAAACTTCTAACTATACTACAAAATGGTTATAGAAATTTGAAATTCTACATTTTGAAACTACTCCGGAAACAAAGCCTCTACAGAGGAGTTAAATAAATTGTGCACAGTTTCTTAAAATAGAATTTAAACCTTGAACTTTCAAGGGTATTATTCATTTTATTTTAATATCTCATACAGAATTTTTTGTCAGAATTCCAGTATTAACCAATTTTCATAAATTCCACTAAAAATGAACACGTCAGTAAATCTTGTGTCGTTGGCCTTATTATATCTAAGGATATCCCAAGTAGCAATACTTTAAAATTGGTACTGTATCATCTAAGCTCCATATACGAATTTCAAATAGACAGATCACATCTTTCAACTACTAGGGTCAAAGGTTGTAATGTTTTGCATTAACACGTGTCGGCATTCATTAAACTTTTTTGAAATATGTAATTAAGGTGACAATCTGCAATTCCAACCAGATAACTGTGAACTAACTCAGGAATTTATTATATATTAAGAAGAGAATAATTTCAATTTTAAATTCAGGCCTAACTGTAATACAATAATAATAATAATAGTTACCTTGTACAACAACTAATGAAAAAAATATTATTTTTCATGAGTTTGAAGTTTAAATTAAACTAATTTTCACGTGTTGAAGACGTTATAAAAAATAAAATACAATACAAAGCTACTCCAGAAAATTATGTCTAAGAAAACATAAATGAGAGACAAGATATTTTATCAAAAAAATATATAAAAATGTATTTCAATGTACTAGTTTCACGTCTATTAACTATTGAGATAATTCACCAAAAAATATTTTGTTGCATTAAATTAATATCATGGTTTTTAACTTTTCAACGGCGACATCGTAAGACCTTATATTTTTTTATCGGTAAAATCTGTATGTTTAGGAAAACGTTGTTGCCTAAAAACTAAATATACTTTTGATAGATTAACTTATTTGCTAAATACATTGTTAACGATATACTGTAACTAAACATGTACAGTTGTAAAGGGTGTTCATTAGAATTTGTGGTATAGTCGGGTTTGGAACTGATGAAGTCATGTCGTACATTAAATCATATGGCTGATAACTGACACTGGTGACACTGTCAGTCAATGTCAAATTCAAGGTTAACAGGTTAGGATTTGCGTCAGTCTTTGTCAAAACTGACGCAAAACCTAACCTGCTAACATCGAATTTGACATAGACTTACAGTGTCAGCAGTGTCAGTTATCAGCCATATGATTTAATGCACGACATGACTTCATCAGTTCCAAAGCCGACTAGACCACAAATTCTAATGAACACCTGTTAGAAAATGTGTTCTTAAATTACAGTTATACATTTTTTCTTATTCCAATAGATAGTTCAGGAGTTTATAAATCGAAATAAAAAAGAAATCAGAACAGGCGTTGGTATTGATTTGGAACAGGCATAATTAACTTGTTACAAGTATTATCCCAATACATTAACATTGGTCAGGAAACCACTGGAGCTATCTGCCAAAAAGCGCGTGGATGCATAGGTGATACACAGACTTTAATAATCTAATCGAGGCCTACTCTAATTTTTATTTGTTTAAAAAAAAACAAGAGGCATTGTTTGTAGAGGTTTTAATCATGGCATTCAAAAACCCCATCAAAACTGAAAAAAAGTGGCGTCACCTTTTCTTATTCAGTTGTGCAAAGGGGACTCATATGCACACCACTGGTGAGTTAAAATGTGATTTACCGACATAAGAAGTTGTCCTTCGCGTCGCATGTACAGTATGTACACACACCAAATTTCAAGTTAATATTCCAGCACGTTTTCAAAAACTAACAAAATTTACGATTTTTTTCTCTCAAAACCAACACCCTATATTGCCAAAACGAGCAACTTACGAACCCATGTTGAGAGGAACTTTTTGTCTTAAAATAAACCAAGGAATATGCTGGTCAATTTTCTACGCGTATTTAGGGAACACCCTGTATGTTATGACATTACGGTATTAAATTGATTTTTCTACATCTAATAACGAGAGGATGCCGGTGGCACACGTCACATTCGGAAAATTTCACCGCTTCACCTAAATCGCGCATAAACTGCCCAAAAACAGGTTAAACCTCGGCTAAAACGATCAGTGAGATGAGCGGGGTCCACACTGCTCTGGAAAATCGGAAGAGATGGACCCGCATTTCACGCCAAAGCTGCATTCGGTTATAACCAGATGTACACAAGCCTGCCTCTTGGCAGAAGGGTCGGGGTAACTCTTCTAGCTCTTGCCCGTTCCCACTCGCAGAGTTTATTCTTTCTATTCACGAATTTTACGTGGTCTTTGGAGTTGCAGAAAATACACGTGCTTTGGGCTGCCGCTGAGGAATGTTTGTGGATTGACAATGTTTTGAAAACGTACGTTTGTACAGCTTCCGTCTGCGCCTGGCCCTAACAACTGAGCACGGCAGAGTTCAAAAGATACGCAATATGCAATAACGTTAAGCAAAAGTTAGTTCTGATTTAAATAAACGTTTCATAGTTTAAACACAACGCTGGGATATTCATCTTCCGACAAACACCTTATTATCTAAGTTACGGCTGAGTACTTGCCTTTAAACAAATTTGATTTTAATGCGGGATACTCAAGAAAGGGGTTGGTGCCACCCCAGATTCCGCTTTGGGCCGTTGTGAATACACGATGCAGTTGGCTTTAAACACGACGCCGGTTAAATTCGTTTAAAAGTCCTGGGTTGACTATTAACTCCCTGTTAAATCCGCTTAAGCAAAGGCAAGAACACTTCCATTTCATTTACGCGAAGGCTGGCAAAGTTAAAATGCGGAATTAACCGTAAACAAATGGCAACTTGCCATGACCACAACATTAAGTACGCTTTTTCTCCACAGTGGTTTGTACAAACTACATCAACGACGAACCAGACTTGGGTAACAACTGCAGCAAATTTGATTCCAGTACTGTTCTCAGCAACTATATCGGCAACACGTCATGTTGAGAGCAAAGTATCAGCAACTAGTCCGGCACTACGACAATTCTCGGTAGAAAATAATGTTTTGCGCGTTCGACCGGCACTAATTTCAAGTCTGCTTTAACTTACGGCACAACAGAATGTAAATTATTGGCCCCGACGGCCGGAGCGACCGGGCAGCAAAGATCACACGTTTGAACTCTTACAATCGCTGGTAGTAAGTAAAGTCTTTTCGTGGTGAAATCCCACGGGATCCTGCTGTAATTTTACTCTAACATCGCGGACGCTCTGCCTCTCTGGTGGAACGGAAAGTTTTTTAAACGTAACGGCAGCTGCACGACTCGGAGAATGTTTTAGGAAAGCATCAGCCTGTTGCCGAAAATCCATCAAAGCGTGACGCAGTTCGACGACAGTTAGCCAGAACTATGGAATAGAGTGCGTCGGAAATTAGATTCCCAAAGCGGCAGCTAGCAAGCCGCTTTCGCGAATTTATTTGAAAACCTACAGAACCGGTCTGGCTCAAAATGTTCGGCAAAGGATGCGCTTGAGATGGGCCGGAGTAAAATGATCTAACATATTATTAGTTCATTTTTAAGCAAAATTTAAGTAAGATATCCAAATACTAGTGTAAGTTAACCTGTAAGAACAGTATTTATATTATATAGATTCTTGAGATGTGCTCGATCCATTGTATTCTTCTTTCTCTCCCCTATTTTACGATGTCTTGTATGTCACATTGCTCTCTGATGAATTGGTGTCTGATATTCCGTTAACCCGTGAAAATGTGGCCATCTACTCTGATGACACTGTGAGGATCGCTCAGAATTGCAACTTTGCCAGCTTAATAAAACAGCTATCAACGAAGGTAGCAGGTGGCTCAACAAGTGGAACATAACACTTAATCCCATCAAATGCGAAACTAAAATCTTCACTCTGAAAAACTCAAAAATCCTGCAAATATAACTGTTGTGTTGAGTGGGTTCCTACAAGCAAAGCTGTAAAATATATAGGCGTGCATCGAGATACACGGTTGACATGGAAATTCCATATCAATAAAAAAACTCAACCTCCCCTACGCAAGATTATCGAAACTCGAAGCCATTAATAAATCGAAAATCTAATCTGAAGACAGGCTACTGCTTGCTTATGTATACGTCATTTATACGACCTCTGAATATATAAGCTAGTATCATCTGGAGTAACACCTCGAAATCGAATCTAAATAAAATACAAAAGCTTCATCTAAATAAAATACAAAAGCTTCAAAACACAATACTCAAAATTGCAGTAAATGCTCATTGGTGCGTACGTACAGCTTCACTGTGAATTAAAAATGTTAACAATTCAAAAATACCTGAAGAAGACAACCAAAAGGTTTCTTCATAATTTAGATGCATGCGAACGTTCCCGTCACTATAACCTCTGGTAAAACAGTATACATCACCGGCTTAAACGTAAACTTTCGCATGGCCTATATTTAACAACATGCGATGAAGATTAACAAGGAAAAAATGAGATAAGTCCCTTTTTGACTGTTGGACCAGCTGGTACGTTAGTTTGTACCTTATGTTAATTGTGTAAATACTAATGTATATACAGGGTGTTAATTAAGTACGTAGACAAACTTTAAGGAGTGATTCCTTGATCAATTCTAAGATAAAAAGTTCATATAAACATGGGGTCTAAGCGGCTTCGTTTTCAAAATACAGGGTGTTGAAGTTTAAACAAAAACCCTTTTTTCAAAAATTTTGAAAACGGCTGGAGGTATTCTAATGAAACTTGGTGAATGTTAGTATTTCATAAAGTGGCATTGTTCAGTCAAAATAAATTTAATTTATTTCCACCAGTGGCGTGCATCGGGGCGACCTCAGTTACTTTATTTTAGAAAAATCTGGTACGCCACTGTTTTTTAGCCAAAAGTTTTGTAGCTATTGTAAGATTGTTTGTTATTAAATCATATTTTTTTAAAACTTCTTTAAGCTGTATTATGAAAACGAAGCCGTTTAGATCCCATTAAAGTCCAATGAACGAAATTGCTGTTAGAGATTTTTCCGTTTTTCTCGAAAAAGGTTTATTTCATAAAAGAATAAAAGAGACATCTTTTGTATAGTTTCAATGGGTGAAGCTGAAAAACTTGTCGTATTGACTAAAAAATTGTGGCGTATCAGATTTTTCTAAAATAAGGTAATTGAGGTGGCCCCGATGCACGCCACTGATGGAACTAAATTAAATTTATTTTGAGCAACCAATGCCACTTTATGATATACTAACCTACACCAAGTTTTATTAGAATACCTCTACGCGTTTTCCAGATTTTTAAAAAAAAAAAATTTTTGTTTAAATTTCAACACCCTGTATCTTCAAAACGAAGCCGTTTAGGTCCCATGTTTGTATAAACTTTTTATCTTAGAATTGATCAAGGAATCACCCCTTAAAGTTGGTCTACGTACTTAATTAACACCCTGTATAATGCACATTAATGCTATGTATAACAAATAATTTTATTGAGCTGGCAATAAAAATACAAAATAAAAAAATATAAAATTTTTTAGCATCGTTATGGACTTCACAGTAAAGAACATAAGAGAATTGAGTCATGGATACCAACTAGACACAAAGAAAATAAACATGTAGCTTTAATTTCGGATACAGAAGGGAGACTTCAATGACAGTTTCATACATTCAAGCAAGAGGCCGAAAACTGATTAGTATATGAAGCGATAAAACTAAATGTCTGACTATTTCAAAAGAACCGACTAAGAACAAGCAAGTAATTGACAACCAGGTGATGAGCTCCAATTATGTAGGTGCGTCAATAACAAATAATGGAGATTTATATACAAAAGTCCGACACAATATTGATAAAGCAATTGCAGTATATGGCAACCTAAACGATGTAATTTGGCAAAACGTAGATATGGATATACAGGCCAAAGCACGTACCGTTGCGGCCAACTCAAAGTGCACGGCAGATTTTTAGCGTGTAATACGATATTCTAATCATAGACGTCGAGTTTTGACGTTTACGTTTGTCATCAACTGTCATAGAATTGAAAACTCGAAAAATTCCCAGACATTTGTCAGAAGCATAGAAAATGCGAGCTATCGCAAAACTGGAAGAGAACTGGTCGCTGAGTCGAGTCGCAGCAGATTTGCATGTTAGCAAGAGCTGCATTTTCAAAATTAAAAATCGTTGGCAGCAGAGACTTCTGCAAGAAAAGTTTTTTTAACCCCAGAGAACAAAGAAAGAAGAATACAGTTTGCAACCGACTATTTGAATGAAATCGACGATTTTTGGAACAGGACTGTTTTCTCAGATGAAAAGGTATTTCAATCATTTACCAATTGACGATTAAGGGTGTATAATAGACCACAAAATTCAAGATTTGAGGAGCAATATTATGTTCAACCCTTAAGTAGTGGACGATTCTCTGTAAACGTATGGGGATGGATCAATGCTCACGGATCTGGGGCATGCTATAGAATTAATGGTCGACTGAATGCTGAAAATTATTGCAATATTTTGCAAAATGTAATGTTGCCATCTGTAAGAGAGGTCTTTCCTAATCAATTTACTTTTCAACAGGCAAGATATTACTTAATTAATTAATTTTGTTTATGTTAACGTAATTGATAACATTATTTTCACAGGATAACTGTCCTGTGCATGCAACAGGGAAAGTTCATTGATGGTTTGATGAGAATAATATCAATTTATTACCATGGCCTGCAAAAAGTCCGGACTTGAACCCTATCGAAAATGTTTGGGGGTATTTAACTAAAAAAATTTATACCAGGGAGTTTGCACCAAACAACGCCGATGAATTATGGGAAAGAATAATAAATGCTTGGAAGAAACTGAGAGGATACAATATGGAAACATTGGTCAACTCTATGCGAAACAAACTGCAAAGCGTAGTAGCAATTGAATACTGATACATATTTATTAAATACATATTATTACATGTATAGTTTGGTTACTTGTGAAACTTTGCTAAAATACAAACATTAAAAAAGTAATACCTATTCTTACAATCACAAGCAACGCCACTGGAGAAACCCTCATTTAATAAGCCGAAAAATCGCAAAAATAACCATAGTAACAAAAAACCGTGCACTTTGAGGTGTCCGTAACTGTACCTATACAGTGTGTCTCAGTGACTACCAGGCATGGCAAAATTAACATTAGAAAATTATGTAAACATCGACTATTGCTGTGTCTGGCTCTAAAAATGTGGTTGTCACAAATTAAACAACAGGCAGTTGAATTAATCAAATTTACATTACTGCCAGATTGGTCAGATTGATGTTATTTCTAGAATTTGCTGACACAATACAAGTATCGCCATTTAATTATCAATATTATTGCAAATAAATAGTATTTAGGGATAAATAATGTGATATAGTAATTACATTGTATAAGTAATGTTCTGTATAAAAGCATAATAATTTAGAATTTACACAACGCAAAAATAAAATAGAAAGTAAGGTTAAAGTTTAGTGTTCGTGGGTAAACAAACGTAAACCATATATTATTTTAAAATCAAATTTTGGTGATTTTCAGTAATGCATACAACAGAAAACTTAAAAGTTTGTATTTTAAAATGAAATAACGAAGAGAAACACAGCAGATAAGCACTAAAAATTCAATAACACTAACAGGTACTAATTAATTAAATATTCAAACGTATTCCCATTGACTAGTAGACAGTGGCTCAATTTGCCATAAAAATTACGACGCACATTTCGTAATGTTTGAGGGGTTATGTTAAAACATGCCTCCGTAAATTTGCATGCCTTCGTAAACTGTAAATTTGTAATTTTAGAAAGCCCCATAAAAAAAACATTGGGTGATAAATCTGGAGACCTTGGAGCCCAGTTAATAGTGCCACCACGGCCATTCCATCTGTTGGAAAATACTTCGTTTAAGTGGTTTCCCACTTCTCTTGAATAGTGACTAGGAGCTCCATCGTTCTGATACGATACTGTGCGGATATTATCAACTACTGCAGTAATAGCAGGGCTATTTGATTTTGAAGCATATATAAATAAATTCTGCTATTCAGGGTACCGTTCCAACCCATGCATTAAGACTTTGGTGGTATTGTGTATGTGTTTGCGCAAACACATGTTGATTAATTTGGCTTCCATACCGATCATTTTGACGATTTGGTTCTCCATTTAATGTAATATGCACTCGTCAGTAAAACAAATATTTTCTAAAAAAAATCTTCATCAGCGTAACATTTATTAAACATTAATTCACAAAAGGTGATTCGTTTTTCACTATCTGCTGCTAATAGATCTTGCTGCGTGGAATATTTGTAAGCAAAATATTTGTGTTTATTAAGAGTGTGGTAAACATACGAGCGAGATACACCGAAATTATTTGCAATTTCCCTCACCGTAAGTGTGTAGGATCGACTTCGACAGCTGCCAAAATATCTACTTCGTTGTTAACATTCTGGTTTTCGTTTCCTTTTGCAAAAGCTATTGACCCACCCAGTTTCTCGAAATTGTGTTACAATTCGTGCAACTGTGTGATTGCAGGGAATGGGCCGTTCATTAAAATAAACACTAAAAACCTAGCAAGTTCTTCGCAAACTGTTACCTGCTAAATTCCATGTTACTATTTGATTTTTTCCTTCTGCTGTATACATATTCATTGTTAAGTATTTGAAAATGTAATATTAATTATTTTAAATCAATTTCCGTATACTCTATTCACTATGGTCCCGGATTGTCAAAAATGACGTTTTATGGTAGCACTGTTGAATTTCGATTAGTTTTTTTTGTTACTACTAAGGTTGGACAACGCAAAAGCGTAATTTTGAAAATTTGGGTTTTTGTTAGGTACCTGGCAACTTTTATTTAGTTTTGCTTAAGTCAGTTCGAAATATAACCTATAATTTTTGTTTTGACATTAGTAGCTTAATTAATTGTTTCTAGTTACCCATAGCTTGACTTAAAAGTATTACCCATGAAATAAAGGATTGTTTTTAATTGGATTTTGACATTGACAATCCGGGACTATAGTGAATAGAGTTTATGTAATATAAATATTATTTGACAGAAGTAAATTTCTGTTTGATTTAAAACTTTTGTTTTGGCCACTCAGAAAGAATGTATAGCTCATGGCAATAGTTGATCTTTTATATAATTTCCCAATGCTAATTTTGCCATGTCTGGTAGTCACTGAGACATACTGTATATAAAACTTCTGTGAGGCCACTCATGACGTATGCGACAGAGACCTGACCGAACACGACAAAGACTAAACGAGTACAACGAACAGCAAAAATGAAAACTTATGTTTTGAAAAGATTGAAGACCAAACTGTAATCAACCTCCTGACATGTAAACAACTCGAAAAAAAATGTTTTTCTATCTACCGCTCCTAAGGGCGCGTGAAGATCAATTCAACACTTTAGTATTAAGATTCTTGACTCAAAATTTTATGTATAAACCCTGTTTAAGTTATAAATAAGATATCAACCAATGAAGCACTAGTGACGCACCCTGTATAAATCGCAGTACTTATTTTGGTGGTTATACACTCACTCCAAATGTTTGTTATAAAAACTTAAACAAGACCAGTACATTAACTTTTTACATTCTAACAACAAACTTCGATTGTGTGTAACAATAGCTGGGCATAGACACACATTCGGAACCGGCACGAATGTAGTTTTTCATGACGGTTTTGACCGTGTGTCTATGCCGAGCTAATGATACGAAAAGGATATTACTTTTATTATTAAACGTTCTGTTATGTAGTACTTTGGTTCCAAAATATACAGTAGAGTCCTGACATAAACGAAACCGAATGGCGGTCAAATAACCGGGACTGTCGTGTAACACGGAACCACCGAAGATCAGTTATTAAAATAAATGTACTGCACTGCGTAATAATAATAATAATTCTAGTATGAATAGGGTTTTAGTGGTATGCCACATGAAAAATAAATTTCTGATATTGGAAGTCAGAAAATGGGGACGCTACTGTATAAAACAACTAATATTTGACTAGATACTGAAGTAGGTTTCTTCGTATATGAGTAAAGTATCTGAATATAAAGGAAACCAAACAATTTTATAAAACGTTAAACTCTACACACTGTGATTATATAATTTATTCTCCTCAAGGGAGAGAAAAATTCTAATTCTTTTAATTTGCCAGGTGACAACTGCGACGAGCATGGAGTGCTGTTCTACAATGACATAGGCTGCCAACCCATCAAAGACAAACCAGATGATGCTTGCCCATCCAGCTTTGATTGTAGGCACTTTCATGAACTGGGAGGAAGTCACTGTCTCTTCGAAGGTGAGAGGTATGAACAAGGACAGTCAATCCCATCGAACATAACGAGTCTGAGCTGCAACGCAGGTTGCATATGCACACAAGAGAGGTAAGCTTCCAGAGACCTGATTAATTTACTTGCTTTGCATTGACGTTAATAGTTAACGATATCAGCAGAATACATACGTCAGGTGTTTTTAAAAAATGGTAAAAATTGTGTGCGGCTTTTAGACTAAATTACAATAAAACTCAAACAAGGCTCGATTATTAAAACAAAACAAATGTTGTGCTGCGAATATGATAATGCATATTTACGTCAGCAACGTCTGCAAATGGCATTCAAAAACGTGCTAATGTATAACTGAAAGATAAGCTCGAAAATATTATGAACCAAGTTTTTGTTCTTAATTAGCTTTTTATTTTTGAACAGTAAAAGCTCGTGACTTTTTAAAATAGAACAAAATAAATTTAAAATAATAAGGCCAACGTCTAACTGGTTGATAGAACTTCAAAACAACTGTCATATAAACAGCAAAGTTTTGTTTTTGTTACAATATCACCTTTTGAGTATCTAGTGTTTTCAAGTAATGAGATCATCGATATGTATTTAATGAAAACTCATAATTTTTGCGGCATTTTTATACGCTGACAACATAGGAAATTTCATGTTAAATTCTTAATGGTACAATATGGAGCTCCCCTAATAATCGTACAGCAAAAGCGTAAAGAGAAAAGTTTTAGGGGTTTCATGTTACTACAATGTATAGTATGATCAAAACTTAGTTTCATCTAGTATGGCTATGGAATAGTTCCTAATTTATGAATTTAACTGTAACTCACTTAAAACTCAAATGTCAAGTTTGACATTTCTGTATAAATGTAATTGAATTCATAAATTAGGAAATATTCCACAGCCATACTAGATGAAAATAATTTTTGGTCGTACTTTATATATAGCATGTAAAATATTCTTTGCTAGAATTTGGAACGTCTTAGTCTCGTCTTTGGCCATAATTTGCCCATAACGAACAACACGAACATCACTGATTATACTTAATAGCAAAACTATATAGATAGGGTGTCCCTTTCGAAGCTTTTTTATCATCGTCTGTACAAACTATTACTGTCAATTCTTTCAACGCATCCCCATCACCTATATATTTCTTGAAATATTTAGTTTGTCGATTAGTTTAACCATTGTTTTTTCTTAACTTTGTCGAAGGCTTGTCTACAATTAATAAATAACAAGGTTTTATATTAATTTCATAACATTTCTCTAATATTTGGTTCACTTAAACTATGTATCTATTCTTAACATCACTATTCCTCGTCTGAAGTATAAGGTTTATTGTTTACCTGTCATTTTAGATAATATTAATATTTTATATCAGACCTTTAATGAGTAGCGTAATTCCTCTATAATTATTGTTCGTACCTTCTTTTTTATTCTTTGGACCTTTCTTTCGCTTCTCATATCTACAAAATCAACTTTTATATTTTATCTTGAAGTTTATCAGCACCGTATGTTACCATTTCACTAATTATGTCTTCGTTCCTTGGTAAAAATGTGCGAAATGTTTCCTCCCCGTTTACTTCTATTTTCTTGTTATCTTCCTCTTCTCTATTTGTCTCTCTCTCACATTATTTAATAAATTACTGAAGCGATATAACCACATTTACTTCATCACTTTTATGTATACAATTTTTTCTTCTTTATTTTTGTTGTTCTTTATCTTTTCAGTTATTTTTTTATAGAATTTCTTAACATTGTTATCTTTTATACAGTACTATTTCTTTCATTTTCTTTTGATTTCATATTTTATTTATATTTGTCCACACCTCGTTATGTTGCTCTTTTTCTCTTGTGTTCTATTTTTGTCCTTTGACGTCAGTGTAATCTTATTTTTCTTTTCTATCATTTCTTCACATTGAGTATCAAACCATTCTTGTTGATTTTCTCACATTATGCATTCCATTACTTTGTTTGTTGTGTTCTTTATTGCATTTATGAGATTTCACATTCTTGTGTTACATCATCTACCATTGATATGTCACATATTTTTTAGCTTCTCTTCAAATTCTGCTGCTCTCTGACGTTTTTCATAGAAGCTATATATTCTTCAATTTGGTTTCAGCTCTTTTACATGTGCCATTTTAGACTGCCCCGAATGGTTGGGAGCACACTTAAAGACCCCAGAATGCGTCCGCACCTATAAACTAAACCAGTGCTGCAGTTCAGGACAGCTTTGTCGTAAGTATTGTGACTAGCCAAAAAGAGGAACCAGGCACAATTTTTTTTCTGTTATCTAGCACCATTCGACGATGTCGCTGAATGTGAATCTGATGGGAAAAAATACAAAGAAGGTCAGAAGTTTTATCCCAAGGACAGTTGTTCTGTCTGCGTCTGTCAAAAAGGATATTCCGGCAAATACGAAGCCCCTTACTGCAGACCAATATCGTGTGCTGCTGAACTGAAGCACACTTCGGACCTTGCCAATCACTGCGCCCCAGCCTATGACGACAAAAAAGTGCTGTGTTGTCCATCTCTATGGGCTTGTGGTAAGTCAAATGTAACGTTAATTCAACATTCTGTTAGTGTTTAACTCTCTATCTATGTACAGCACTAATCTATTTTTTACTTCCTTTTACGATAAAGGAAGTATTGGATTCACCCCAAAAATTCGAAATTGAGTTTTCAACAGATCTTCACGTTTTAGAGTCCGCTGAACCCAAAAACATGTTTTTGCTCATTGGTCTGTCTGTCTGCGTCTCTGCCTGTATGTCTATGAATATCTCAAAAACGAAAAGAAAGAGTTATGACGTTGAAACTTCATATATAAGTTTTGTGTACAATCTAGATGCAACAGCAAGCTTTGAAGAAAATCGCATAACCGGAAGTATGGTGTTTACTCTTGTAATTTTTCAGTTTATTTCGATTTTTTCAAAAATGGCTCTAACGATTTTTTTACTTTTTTATTACATTTTTAATGTGTATGGCTGTGAAATAGGTACTTTTCCAGTTGAATACCTCTACAATGGGTTTCTTTTGTTTTTTTCCTATATTTTTTTATTAACTCCTATTTTAAATAGAACACCCGGTATATTATTACATTTTTCAATTCAGCTTAAAATTTTAGAGAAAATGTGTCTTTTGAACTAACGCTCTATTTTGTACGGTTTCTGTAGAATTGTAATTTTTTAAAAAATTTGACAAATGCTTAAAAACTATAAATCATATTTTTGACTAATTTTATAAGATCACTGTAAAAGGAAGTTGTGTGCGTGTATCACACCAGATTTTGTTCTTCTTCTTCGTACGACTGAGGTCGTATTTGCTATCCTCTGTCACCTTTTGATCTTGATAAGGCAATGAGTTGTTATTCATGTAATAGCTAAAATATTAAAACTACCCCTTTAGTTAGAACTAGTTAAAGGAAAAATATATAACAAAAGCTTTATTACAGCATCTGAAACAGACGTCATTAATCCTGCTGAGAATCCATCAAACCGGAGTGAGTATCCTATTAAACTGTTTGTTGTAAATTTACATCAATTAAGCAAAGGAAGTCAACATCTGCAAATTGTTGATAATAATAAAAAAGAAAATATTTTCTAAACCGTATTAATTTCTAGCTATATGTTTTGAAATATAACGGACCACTGTTTGTAGTTATAAATGCATTTAGTTTGGATAGGATTTTAATTTATTTTAATTTTCAGATGAAACATGCATATATGGAAACAAGAATCTGAAACTAGGAGAAACGTTAGATACAAAAATAGAAAAGTATGGAAAGAAGCACATAGTAAAGTGCGAATGCAAACTCCCTCCATTGCTGACCTGTATTGTTAAAGATTCTGAATATCTTAAAGGTTAATTCGATGCGCTAAGATAGAGATATGCCTCTGCACATGCAGTATGGTTCACCTGTGTTTTTAAGGAGCGTCATGCACATATAAGTTAGTCTTATATTTCTTCAAAAAATCAATATTGCTTGTATTTTCAAACACCTATGTAGACATTTGCCATTTGTACTTAACATACTTGTTTCCGCGAAACTTAAATTAGACTAAGTATTATATATATTATATATTATTACATTATATATTATAAGTATTTTTATAGTTGTAACTTTGATATTATACAAATACATTATTTTTAAGTAAAAGCGTCTTGGTAACTTGAAGACAGTAAACAGAGTAGTACCAATCCCTTTCGTATACGTATATCTACCAACTTATATTTATTATAAATTATTTTTAATAGAACTACAAGAAGTATCTCAAGATTTAAATAACGTTGTAAACAAGACATTAGGCAACCAATGTAGAAGACAAGTATATTTTGAACGTGTCTGTTTGATAATTATTCTAGTTAATATTTACGAATATTAGGAGATTTTAGAGAGGTCGGCAACTTATTTCGTTCCCATTGTGAAACAAAAAATCAATTCTGCATCTCTTTTGTTTCACTAAGGTAACAAAATAAGTTGACAACCAGGTTAAAATCTTTTATCATACGTAAATATTAACCAGAAGAATTATGAAACACACAGGTTCAAAAGATACTTATCGTTTACATTGGTTGCCTAATGAGAAGGCGCAAAATTTCTATTATCTATTTTCAAGCTCAATAATATCTGAAACTGGACGTTCACACAACGGTATTCAAGAATATATTCAATAAGCTGCTATTTTTTCCTTCCTCATTTTCATCCTCTTAAGTACTATTATTACTTTTCCATTTACTCTAGCAAGTGCTTCATTTGTCGATTAGTAATTTAAAAAACCCTCGTCTTTATTTTTAAGTCTACAGTAGAACACTCAATACATCTCAGGTTTTGTATCTATATAATCATTCAGTACGTGACTAAAAAGTATTTAGCTCGACTTTAACTACGAAGTCTATTATACTCTTGGAACAGAGTAAAGCAACATTTCAAGAATAAGCCAGAATACAAATTAAATCAAGTTAAAAACCAATAAGGAGAGTTACTGACGGAAGACAAGATCATAAACAGGTGAAAAGAATACCTTGAAGAACTCCTAAACCCAGCAAGCAGAAGAGAGGAAAAAGAATAAACGAACAACAAGAAACAAGAAAGAAAATATACGCCCATAGAATGCATCGATATGATTCGAACTAAACGAAGCAGTAGATAAAATAGAAACACCAAAAGTAGGCGAGGTAAGATCCGAATTAATAAAACTCATAGGAGAAAAGGGTAAAGAAGAATTCCTCGATATCTTAAATTTATGCTGGAGACATAAAGATCTACAAGAATATTGAAGTACTGGGATTATACTTCCCATTTACAAGAAGTGGATCACAAATAAGTATTCAAACGATAGAGGAATTACTCTACTATGCATTGCAGGAGAATAGTTGAAAGCCAGCTAGAAGATGTATAGAGCTGATTCAGACCAGGGCACAGCGTAGAAGATTACACATTCACAGTACAACAGGTAATTAAGATGAAATTAGCAAAAGTCAAAAAATATATTTTATGAAATGGTTTTAAGCTCACAATTTGGCTCTGTTTGCAGTGCGAAATATTTAAACAAGTCAATAAAACACAGAGTTAAGATATTTTATGTAATTGCAATTTAAACAGTAATAAAAGTATTAAATGCATTGGCAATTAGATGCAAGAAACAGTAATTAGACGGATAAAGGCACGCATAAGCAAAGCATATTTCAGAGGATTTGAATTTCAAGTTTCAGTAAGGTAATATAATTAAAATGATAGGTTTGTGCACATTGAAAGCCAGACCAAACGAAATTAATTGACACAAAAGGTTTGTTATGTGCATACTAAATGAACGTAGTTATTAATAAAACCACATACCGGTGAAAAGACAAGCAATCTGAAAGGTAGATGAAAGTAAGATAAAGATAAAATATAAATTGCAAAGAGCAGTCTAGAAGTAGGCAACGGAAGAGAAAAAAAGCAAGTGACGTGTAAAAAATGGTGAACTCGAATACTACTGCACTAATAAAAACAAAGTGCAAAAGCAGAGCAGTGATTATAAAACATGTGCGGGTAACGAGAAAGAACAATTTTAGCTATAAGCAATGAAGACAATTTTTAGATTTAAGAAAATGTTAATATTAAGAATCATGTAATAAAACTTTACTCCGTTTATGTGTATTTGTTATCAAAATTAATTTCCATTTAACATAAGTAGATCACGGTATCCTATCAACGTAATGTCTTTTTGTTGAATAATAAAGGAAAACAATTGAAAATAAATTTAATAAGTTTGGCTCAAAATTGTGTTCCACTAAATTAATATTTTATATCAATAAAAAGTGTTATATCCGTATAAAAAGTATCCGCAACAAAAATTTGACAAAATTTTTCATTGGTCTTCGAGTGGACATCGGCAGCCAAGCACCTGGAGTTTCCAATCTTTGACTACAGTTCATCTAATCTACGGAACCCAGAGGTCTGCAGTCCATCACGGAAAGGGGGTCTGCAAAAGCATCCTAAACCAGCATTTTCAACCAGGGAAGCGGCTCCAACAGCAAAACTCCGACGGCGTCACCTGCACCTTCGTCGGTCCAAGTTCGGGAAAAACTTCCAAGGTACGATCTAGCTATAATTGAGTGTTGAGAGCTCGAGGAAGTTGTTGAACTACGAGAATAAAGCCTGCAGAAGAAAAATGTCGCATTTCCAAGAGTCCAGCTACGCCCCAATTTTCATAATTAGTATAGCGTCATCAGAATCTGCAAATTTGCAAGAATTTCTAAGCCACCAAAAACAAGTGATTGTTGGCGCCTATCTACGTCACACCTATAAACAAATTCGTGGCGGTTTGTGGCCAAGTGCAATAATTAAATTAATTTACCTGGCGGTTCCTTGTTAATTTCATTTATTAAATATCAAAATACACGCTGTACACACAAACAATTTTCTGTGTTCATCTGACAGATTGTAAATATTATCTACTAGAAGCGCGCATAGGAGCTACTTTAGAACAAATAGTCTAAAGTTGAGAATACATTTTGAATATACTAAGATTTTGAACCTACCTGAGAGGAGTTTTATGTTTCTGCCGTGAGCTAGTATAAAATATTGCAGTTAAATAAAAAATATAAAGAGAGGCAATTAACCATTTTATTTGAATAGTAATTAATACACTTCATTTTTAAATAGCCTAGAAATTACTGAGAGGCAAAATTAAAGCACAATAAAATAAAATAACCTGAGAATTGTGTGGTGATTTTCCCTAATTGTTAATTTTCTAATTACCTTTATAAAATCAAGGCATTCATTACAATGTATATGTCTGCTTTATTAATATGAAAAAGCATTTGATACAGTCAGCAGGAGCAAAATTGAAGAGCTTAAGAAAGAAAAGAGTAACTAACACTTAATAGGAGTAATAAAAAGTACATATGCAATACAGTATTGACGAAATTCACAACTGCAGAGTGACTTAGAGAAGGCAGCGTCTTGAGCTCATTACTATTTTTGTGTGCAATGGCTGACGGAATTAAAGAGTGCAAAATAAGAATGGAAAAATTCTTGGTGAGCTATAGAAATATATAACCCGTATACGTAGAGACCTGTGCATTTGCAGATGACACAGTACTGCTGGCCAACTCAGGAAGGATCTAGAGAAAAATGTAGAAATATGGAAGAAAATACTGAAGGCACAAAATGTATATCTTAGCACAGCGAAAACTAATAACTACGGTAATTTGTAAAAACCAAAATGAGACTAACTATAAAGATATAAAAAAACACCAAGATATCGATATACAAAGCAATGTACTACTTTATGGAGAATAATACTGCATATATAGAATCGCTTATAGCGTTCTTCTACGCCCTACGGTTCCCAATTGCCATTCTCTCCGATCCATCCAGTCTCCTGCTACCAAATTTGTAAATACCGCTCAGCCAGATTATCTGTGTCGTCCTCTTTCTCGGCGTTCTAGAGAAGTCCACTGAAATACTTGTTTAGGGATTTATTCGTCACCCATTCTTGGTACATGGTCATACCAAACTAGTTGCTTTTGTTGTGTGTCTTCAATGATTGTTGTTTACATACCCATGAAGTCTCTTGTTCTTTCATTTCGAACTCTATCCAAATAAGGTATACCCACTGATCTTCGCCAAAAGTCCATTTCAATGGACCGTAACTTTCTTCCTAAGGTTAAATTTATATCCATACCTCGCATCCGAATAAGTATTAAATTTTCTGGGCACAGATAGCTACTAGTTTTATTGAAATTTACAGTCAATTCCCATTTAATTATACTCTTCAGTTAATTCCCTGCTCGTGTATTCTAGATCGTATTTGTCTTGTGCTGATCCTCAGCAAAATATACGGTGTATGTTTCATTTGTTACGGGCACTCCCATACCGTAGCAATTATTTCCCAATAGTTGAAGCGCACGGTTCAGGTAAATTTTAAATAAGGTAGGTAAAAGTGAACGCTTTGTCGAAGACCCTTCATTACTTTAAATGCTTCTAACAAGCCTTGACTATTAGAAAAACCTAAATTATCTCAACTTCTATTCGGATTCACGCAACTAGAGCCTGATACTGCAGAATTTTTTTTATATCAAGCTATTATTCTTGAATAATTTAGTTTTATTTCCTTACGCCTCTGTTTTCTTTAAAGTCCTAAATTGGTCTTTAAACCTTTTTTCAATTGTCTGTCTAAATATTTTGAACATATTGTTAGATCATTTTCGACCTCGTTCAGCCATTTCTGCTATCAGTCCAACTGTAAGGGTCATTAACAAAATTAGTTAAAAATATTCTGCCCGAATTTTTCCTGGATTCGGCCCTGTACTAGTTACATTTAAATTTATTCCGGCGGGCATTGAAATGCTTGCGCTTCGTATTTGTTTTCTTAAGTAACCAATTCTTTAACGCGGGCGCAAGGCCATAGTAAGATTTCTTTCCTTGAAACTATTATAAATATCACCGTTTATGTTGCATTTGCCGAATTGTGTCCGTGAATTCATTCTTTAATGCAGGAACCGATCGCCTGCACAAGGCCGACGTGAAGTTTCTTTCCTGGAAATTAGATTGTAAAATAATACCTTTTCTTAGCTTCTTGCATTGCGCCACTCGCTCGCTGAAAGCGCTGATTTGGCTGTCGAAGGTTCTAGAATTGTTCGTGTTATTTGTTCCTTGTTTCTTTTGCAAGACTGGCAGGTTCTTTGTTCTGAAAGAATGAGATCATTCTGCGCGGGGGTGACCATCGTTTTTACCCGCGCGTTTCTGAATTAATTCATTAATTGGCATCGAGCTGTGAACCACAACTAACGTGCAAGTTTTTGTCGCTCCCGGGCCGCGTGTGCTTGCGGTCCGGGATGCTTTCTGTGAACGCAGTGTAGTTTCGTGTCCACGTTATGCGAACTTTGTGATCTTCACGTAATTAAATTTTGATTTGGAGTTCAGCTTAGACCTTTGGACGATTATTTTACCCTTGTTGGGGGTTTTTGAACGAACGCGCGCGGTGGGCGATTGAGTTATCGATATTTCAGTGTTGGCATATAGCCGATTCGTCTCCTTAAGTTGATGTACTTCCCAGGGGAAGATCGTTGCACCATTTGCAGATCCATTTAGAGACGACATCTTTAAGCTTGTGATTAACGGTTTCCCGTACCTTTGTGGGGAAAAACCTTTTGCGTACTGCATTTTTGAATTACCGACTCTGAGTTTATCGAAGTCGACGGGAGGCCCACCGCGTGTTAATTGTTGTAGTGCCCTGGTTGCATTATTTGCAAAGTCCGATTGCGTCGTGCCATTCTGAAGCCTGGAATAAAATCAACTCTATCGCTCCGATTCTTCCCAAGGAGGGGCCCACATCATTTTAGGCGCCGCTTTGCGCTAAACAACTATCAGGCCCGGCTCCAGCCCTTTCTGTACCTCCGCAACGCCTTGCCAAGCTTCCCCGAGGACGAGTTTATAGCAGAAACTAGCGACGTGCTTACAGCTACCAGGTAGGAGCTATGTATTACTCCAATTGTGTTCTTGTGCCTAATTAAGGTGCGACTATATTTGTTATGTGTTTTTCCGGGAGTTCGTAAATATTGCGCCCGTTCACTTAAAGCTTAAGCCTATGTTTTGATTTGCTTGTTGTTAACCAGGGGCTTCACCCCTGTTATCTATTTCGTTTTGTCCGTTGTGTAACAACATATTTAGACCATAAGGTAACTTTGTGTGGGAGCCCCTTTTATATTCATGTAGGGTGTGCTTTTCTTTTTTTTTTGCTAAGCTTGAATTCACATCCGGGTGATTATTATCAATGTAAAGATTTGTGTAAACTTTAATTCTTTAAATAATAAACCCATTAAAGTCAATTTCGTTATTTGTTGAGTTCCGAACCTTTTCTGGGTCATTAATTAATCCAGTGTGGCAAAGGCCGATTGTAATTTGCAATGTAAAGCTGAAAGTACGCCTTTTTGATAAGCAAGCCCCAAGCCCTGGGCCATTCAGTGTTCTTTTGTTATTCTTTAGTGACGGTGACCTTGAAGGTAAGTGATTTAACGACAAGGTCACCTGGCTACTCGGAGGAGGCTTGGTGAACAACAGGCGGAGGAGTTCAACAACGTACTTGGAGGACTTCTACATAGGCTACGTGTATTGTTCTTGGTTCTAGACACGTCAGCCACCCCTAATCAGAACCAAGTGGCGCTCAGGCATTTCTTTTTCTGTTAAGCAATCCATCAGGGTAAGTGCCGCCGGTTTTTCTTTGAGCTTTCGAACCACGCCTTCCCGACTGAGTTAAGTGCGAGTAACCGGAGCAACAAAATCTGCTCCAACACATTAAGATCTGTGTTCTTTTTAGTAAAGCCGGCGAACCCTGTAGTTTGTACCCGTTTTTGAACAATCAATACGACCTATGTCGATCTGATGAATTAATACCGTAACAATATACGACAACAAATACAACGAAACGGTTAACGAGAATTGTGGAAAAGGATTGAAAGCCGGCTTGCATCATCAACAGGAAAAGCAAGTTATGTCTACGAGAAGAAAGGGAAGAAGGAGAACACGAACTACGTCATATTATTCTTTCTTAAGTAGCACATAAAGGGAAGGGGCTTATTTTTGTTTCGATGGTTTTAACATAGGTAGAAACTAATCAGTGGTTAGCATAACCCTTTTCGACCAAACGTATAATTCAAAGATCTGCTAACCTCAGGTGGCCATAGGTCAGCCATGTTGCTCGCATGAAGCTTATCAGATGAAAAGAAAATCATGGAAACATTGATATCATCAACGCTACGCGGATAGGCCTAGGTTATAATAAATTGGCGACATTAGAACCTATAGTTTGAGATAGTGGTTACGAGTAGCACAGGATCGAAGTGTGTGGAAAGCGCTTAAGGGGAAGTATCTCCAAAAATGGATAAAAGAAATGGTCATAATAATAAGAAGATAGACGATTAAAAGAAAACTGATCTATTAAGCATGCTTAGCTTCAACCTTATATTTGTAATGAGAGTTTCTTAATGAATTCCTCGAATGGCACCCGTGCCTTATCGTTATCCTTGTCAGCTGTTGATATTGATACATTTATTAATTTGTGGAAAAAATTTAATGAATAGGTACCTATTTGTCACATCTTTATTGTTTCGTAAATCATTTTAATATTTAGAAACATACACAGTATCCATCAATCGTTGACGTTGATCTACCTGGTTTAAAGCCCTATAGTTAATTTCCAGTATCTTATCAGGGAAGGGATTGCATTTTTAACAGATTGCAAAAGCTTCTTGCCCTTCTTTGGGATTTCAGCATTCTAGGTAGTTTGCTATAGCTTGTTACGGACCAAAAGTCATTTATAGGTATTTACATATTTAATTGCCCTATTCATAATAAATCTAAATATTATCTAAAATCTAATTAAACTAAAAACAAATTCTCATATTTCAATGTATTAATTTTCCCAAATAATTCTTAGCTATTTCCTACAACATTTCAAGCTGCAAAGCATTCGGGTTGCCTAATGTATTCCTAAAGATTTTCTAAATTTTTGGGCTGCAGCTTATCTTTTCGGCCATTTGCCATTTAGTGCTGCTTCAGGAAAGATGGCAAAAGTGAACTACATTTGTGAAGTCAAATGTGTCATTTTATTTTGGGTTTTTAGCTGTCATCCTACAATTGAGACTTCACTTGGTGTTGCGATTTCTTTCGAGGGATAGTTATTGAATTCCTGGAAGAATTATTTTTGTGATATCCTCAAAATCAGAGATATCCTGGAGTTTTAGCTAAGCGAGCACATGCTACGATTTTGGCAAACGGAGCATAACATCTAAGCACTGGAGCACTGTTTGTTTACGTTTGATAATTTTGTTTCGTTGTCAAGATTAGGTTGAATTAAAGTTTTGTGGATGTGTCTCCCGCACCATCCACGTTACTATTATTTGTAATTTTGGATCTTGTAATGTTCCATGCTGTTTGTGAAATTTAAGATTTGGATAATCACGCCATGCTGTTGACCGTTTAACATGATTGCGTGGCGCATTGAAACTGATGATACATATTAATTATTTACTAAGCGTATTACGGGTTATATAATGCCCTACCCCGAACCAAGATCTTGGGTCTGTAGGACCTTGCTCCTAATTAATGATGACATCTGAATAATTCTTGCATTTGTGGATTTAAGGTTATATTCAACTCTTACTCAAAATGTAACTATTAATAACTTTGTCACGGTCACATGCTTTATCGTATAGTTCTCTTATAATTCGATTTGCCACTTTGACAGTCAGTTTGTAGTTTCTTTATTTGCAGTAAACATTCGCACACACGCACATAATTTCCTTTCAGTTACAAATTTGAGTCTGTTGTTTTACCCACGACCAGCTCCGGCTGAGAATTCGGTTGCCTTTTTTTGTTCTTATTTACAGTCAGAGTGACAGTAACAAGCTTTCACTCTATAAACTACGTTTAGGAATGTTATGTTCTTGTAGTTACTACATCTTTCTTTTTTAATACATTTTTGTTTGTTTAATAAGCTGTAATATTCCTTGTTTTTTATTATTTTTCCTATTTTTTCTCATTATTATGATTTTTTGAAAGTCCTTCATGTGTTTAACAGCTTTATACAAGTATAACTTGTTACACTTTAAAATGCATTTACAACAGGTAACAACGGCAAAGATGCACACGGCTGGCACGGTAGAACATGTGCGAGGTTTTACTCTGAAAGCATAGTTGTTTATGCCTAAAGGTCAATTCGGTAAAATAACCCAGTCACATAGATTGGACCAAATAGAAATATGCAATACAGTTTTATTTTTCTAAATTAAAATTTCTTGGAATAATCTCTCTCTCTTTAGGTGCCGTCTTATAGTCTGAGGTTGGCGATCATCATGGCATATCTCCATCTGTCACGTGCTGTATGAATTAAATCTTCTCTGTTGAGTCCTAGCCAATTTCTTAGGTTGCGTATCCAGGATGTCCTCCTCCTATCTCTAGCTCTCTTCCGTTGAATTTTCCCTTCGATTATATATTGTAGAAGTGTGTATTTATCGTGGCGCATTATGTGTCCAAAATATGTTAACTTGCATCTTTTAACAAGCCTCTCCAATTCTCTTTCTGTTCTCAGTCGGCGTAGTACCTCTTCGTTAGTTGTTCGATCTGTCCAGGGAATTCGGAGCATTCTTCTATATGACCACATCTCGAACACGTTGATTCGATTTAACATCTCCTTCTTAATAGTCCAAGGGCCGGTTGCAGAAAGCTTTGTTAAGTCTGGTGTTAGCTAACATCGCGTCAAAGTGAACAAAATCGCATCAAATTTTGTTTACTAATGTATTAGTTACCATAAGCATTTGAGATTTGATTCGTTTTTGTTCACTTTAACGCGATGTTAGCTAACACCAGACTTAACAAAGCTTTCTGCAACCGGCCCTAAGCCTCACATCCATAGAGAAGTACTGTCCAAACGTAACACTTCAGTACTCTTACTCTTATCCCTAGATCTAGCTGTCGAGTGCATAGAATCTTTTTATACATCATGAAAGCTGATCTGGCTATTTCTATTCTGCGATTTATTTTCGCATTACAATCTATGTCTTTATTGATTAGCCGTTCAAGGTATATATTGCAATAGCTCACCAGGTAAACTATGTCTTAATTCATGTAATGTCTGCTTTTAAATCGAGAGCTCTTATTTTCAGGGTGGGTTCATCAAAATCTAATTTGCTATCAATGATACTTAACGTCAAACTTGACTATCAAAATTAATCAAACCAGGTAAACTGACAACTGTATCTCACATTGACATTTACTACTATTCAAATCACCTATGTAAGTACTAACTAAACTTTATGTTATTACTTTCAAAATTGACAGTTATTCAAAATGCTTTTTCAACTTATCTTAACAAACCTTAATAGCTGCTCATGCTTTCTCTGCAAACACCAATCACTACTGGATCCTGTCATCGATAGACTGCAGCACTCAATGTCCAATTCACCAACAGCAACCCTTTGATGGTCCGTGACTCCTTTCAACTACTCTTGACCTGTCAAACCAACTGCTCAGATCCATAATTCCAGTCCTAGCTCCTCCTGGATGTCTCCGTCACACGATCTACCTCCTGGTAACCTCCTTCTGGCTCCGTCCGGTCAAATCAACTCCCTTGGTTCCAAAATCCTGTCCTGGTTACTCCTGGATGTCACTGTTCCTGCCGGATGCCACCGCTCCTTCTGGATGTCACCGTCACACGATCCAAGTCCTGATAAGTTTATATCCTTTTATAAATTCCAATTGTAACTTTGTTCCCCCATTTGCAGATAAACTGATGTCTCACGCAAGGTCCACAGAATAACCAAATCAAATAATAAATTGTAAAATACCTCTTCTAATATTTTGTACGTATGAATAAATCGAAATCCCCTCAACTAGTATAATGTCCTGTATTCTATATCCAATTAACTGTATCTGTAGCTTCTCCTCTAACACTTGATGTCACAATATCTTTTCCATTTTAAATATTTCACTTTATTTTACCTCGTAGATTTGTTTTCAGTCTTTATTTAATTTTGTATCAACAAAATTAGACAAGTTAAGGCAGAGATTCTATTTTGTATTATATCAAAATTATTATAACCAAATTACATACATGCTTTCTTGATTTGTTTTATGTAACTGTTTTTAAACAAACTTTTTATATCTATTAGAGACAATTCTTAATGCACACTTCCTATTTTTTTCTAAATAATGCTATATACAGAATTTTCTTAACAAATGCATTTGTCAATGTTACCTTGGTTTATTTTTATAAATATTAAATAAAACCATTAAGTTTAATCCATTCCAATAAATATAACAATATTAAATGATTTACAATTAAAAGAACCCTTGTATCTTTTACTTTCATTATTTATGTTCAAAACTTTATACCCATCAAGATTCAATTATTGTAACTGTCCATTTTAAATATTTCTTTCATATGCTTTAATTTCCTGCATCATGTATCATAACAATATATTTATCCACTTGTTCTACGTTCAAGTTATTACGTGTGATGTTTGTAATAACATTATCTCTACTAATTACCATAGTTTTAGTTTTGTGCATATTGATTTTCAGACCCATGCTTTCACTTCCTTCGGCCACTTTGTCTACTAGTATTTGCAGATCTGCTCGTGTATTCTAGATCGTATTTGTCTTGTGCTGATCCTCAGCAAAATATACGGTGTATGTTTCATTTGTTACGGGCACTCCCATACCGTAGCAATTATTTCCCAATAGTTGAAGCGCACGGTTCAGGTAAATTTTAAATAAGGTAGGTAAAAGTGAACGCTTTGTCGAAGACCCTTCATTACTTTAAATGCTTCTAACAAGCCTTGACTATTAGAAAAACCTAAATTATCTCAACTCCTATTCGGATTCACGCAACTAGAGCCTGATACTGCAGAATTTTTTTTATATCAAGCTATTATTCTTGAATAATTTAGTTTTATTTCCTTACGCCTCTGTTTTCTTTAAAGTCCTAAATTGGTCTTTAAACCTTTTTTCAATTGTCTGTCTAAATATTTTGAACATATTGTTAGATCATTTTCGACCTCGTTCAGCCATTTCTGCTATCAGTCCAACTGTAAGGGTCATTAACAAAATTAGTTAAAAATATTCTGCCCGAATTTTTCCTGGATTCGGCCCTGTACTAGTTACATTTAAATTTATTCCGGCGGGCATTGAAATGCTTGCGCTTCGTATTTGTTTTCTTAAGTAACCAATTCTTTAACGCGGGCGCAAGGCCATAGTAAGATTTCTTTCCTTGAAACTATTATAAATATCACCGTTTATGTTGCATTTGCCGAATTGTGTCCGTGAATTCATTCTTTAATGCAGGAACCGATCGCCTGCACAAGGCCGACGTGACGTTTCTTTCCTGGAAATTAGATTGTAAAATAATACCTTTTCTTAGCTTCTTGCATTGCGCCACTCGCTCGCTGAAAGCGCTGATTTGGCTGTCGAAGGTTCTAGAATTGTTCGTGTTATTTGTTCCTTGTTTCTTTTGCAAGACTGGCAGGTTCTTTGTTCTGAAAGAATGAGATCATTCTGCGCGGGGGTGACCATCGTTTTTACCCGCGCGTTTCTGAATTAATTCATTAATTGGCATCGAGCTGTGAACCACAACTAACGTGCAAGTTTTTGTCGCTCCCGGGCCGCGTGTGCTTGCGGTCCGGGATGCTTTCTGTGAACGCAGTGTAGTTTCGTGTCCACGTTATGCGAACTTTGTGATCTTCACGTAATTAAATTTTGATTTGGAGTTCAGCTTAGACCTTTGGACGATTATTTTACCCTTGTTGGGGGTTTTTGAACGAACGCGCGCGGTGGGCGATTGAGTTATCGATATTTCAGTGTTGGCATATAGCCGATTCGTCTCCTTAAGTTGATGTACTTCCCAGGGGAAGATCGTTGCACCATTTGCAGATCCATTTAGAGACGACATCTTTAAGCTTGTGATTAACGGTTTCCCGTACCTTTGTGGGGAAAAACCTTTTGCGTACTGCATTTTTGAATTACCGACTCTGAGTTTATCGAAGTCGACGGGAGGCCCACCGCGTGTTAATTGTTGTAGTGCCCTGGTTGCATTATTTGCAAAGTCCGATTGCGTCGTGCCATTCTGAAGCCTGGAATAAAATCAACTCTATCGCTCCGATTCTTCCCAAGGAGGGGCCCACATCATTTTAGGCGCCGCTTTGCGCTAAACAACTATCAGGCCCGGCTCCAGCCCTTTCTGTACCTCCGCAACGCCTTGCCAAGCTTCCCCGAGGACGAGTTTATAGCAGAAACTAGCGACGTGCTTACAGCTACCAGGTAGGAGCTATGTATTACTCCAATTGTGTTCTTGTGCCTAATTAAGGTGCGACTATATTTGTTATGTGTTTTTCCGGGAGTTCGTAAATATTGCGCCCGTTCACTTAAAGCTTAAGCCTATGTTTTGATTTGCTTGTTGTTAACCAGGGGCTTCACCCCTGTTATCTATTTCGTTTTGTCCGTTGTGTAACAACATATTTAGACCATAAGGTAACTTTGTGTGGGAGCCCCTTTTATATTCATGTAGGGTGTGCTTTTCTTTTTTTTTTGCTAAGCTTGAATTCACATCCGGGTGATTATTATCAATGTAAAGATTTGTGTAAACTTTAATTCTTTAAATAATAAACCCATTAAAGTCAATTTCGTTATTTGTTGAGTTCCGAACCTTTTCTGGGTCATTAATTAATCCAGTGTGGCAAAGGCCGATTGTAATTTGCAATGTAAAGCTGAAAGTACGCCTTTTTGATAAGCAAGCCCCAAGCCCTGGGCCATTCAGTGTTCTTTTGTTATTCTTTAGTGACGGTGACCTTGAAGGTAAGTGATTTAACGACAAGGTCACCTGGCTACTCGGAGGAGGCTTGGTGAACAACAGGCGGAGGAGTTCAACAACGTACTTGGAGGACTTCTACATAGGCTACGTGTATTGTTCTTGGTTCTAGACACGTCAGCCACCCCTAATCAGAACCAAGTGGCGCTCAGGCATTTCTTTTTCTGTTAAGCAATCCATCAGGGTAAGTGCCGCCGGTTTTTCTTTGAGCTTTCGAACCACGCCTTCCCGACTGAGTTAAGTGCGAGTAACCGGAGCAACAAAATCTGCTCCAACACATTAAGATCTGTGTTCTTTTTAGTAAAGCCGGCGAACCCTGTAGTTTGTACCCGTTTTTGAACAATCAATACGACCTATGTCGATCTGATGAATTAATACCGTAACAATATACGACAACAAATACAACGAAACGGTTAACGAGAATTGTGGAAAAGGATTGAAAGCCGGCTTGCATCATCAACAGGAAAAGCAAGTTATGTCTACGAGAAGAAAGGGAAGAAGGAGAACACGAACTACGTCATATTATTCTTTCTTAAGT
>CALNHX010007237.1:0-76876 GCA_940337035.1 Agriotes lineatus
CTGCGATTCCAATCGCCGGGCATGCAGAGAGAGTACTACAGTCGATACCGACTCCAGCTTCGACAATGCGCCCCGGGGTTGGAAACTCGTGATAGAGGGCTGTCTAACAAAGTTTTCCGTCAGGGTTTAAATTTTACAAGTAAAAATTGGTTGATCCGGAGCTTTGAAAAATAAGACCCAAACAGCGGGGACGGCGCGGCGATGGTCTGAGCAAGCGTGATTTCGCCTTCCAGCGAGCTGGAGGCACTCAAGCCAGGTTCTGTCCATCAGTTTTAATATATGTCAAGTTTAGTGGCGAAACTGCTTGTATTTATACTCGGCGTTATTTTATAGGTTTTCATTGTGTGGGAGAATAAATCCATGAGCAGTGCTGGACTACAGGATTTATTAACATTTTTGTACAGGAATGTTGTCTCGATGGAAAGGTTATCAAGGATTCTACATTGCTGTGAAATGTTATCAACAAGTTGAGCTGCGAAATCACCAAATGGGACAGGAAATTAGCTAGGTGCAAATATCAAATGCATTAATTGCGTTTCTTAATTTGTGCCAGGATAACGTTACAAGCTGTTGGGGGAACTGGCGGCAGTTGCCAACATAAGGCTGCACTGTGTGAAGGCCTACGTCAATTGTGCAGGCAACGAAAGGGCGGATGCACTGGCGAAGAAAACAGCGCATAGTGCGGAGGACCCCGAGTTTGACGTGGTTAGCCGGGCCTTCTGTAAGAAGCGCCTTGTGACAGCTAAGCTCGCGCAGTCGGAGGAAAAGTAAAAGACGGCTACAACGGGCGAAACATGGAGCGCTTTATCCTTTTCATCAGTGTCCGGCAAGAATTACAGGGCAAATTCGATCTTTACCTACCCAGCTGTAAACGGGCTACGGCGCGTTTGGGAAATATCTCTAGAAACTCGGCAGAAGCGATGACTCCAAGTGTGAGTGCTGCGAAGAGGACACTTCGGAGCACGTCTTGCTGTATTGTCCCCTCAAGGACCACGCAGTAGGTAAAGCGAACGCTGAGCTTTCCACCCAGGGACTTCGGGCTCTTGCGAGCATGGCGCAAGTACGGAAACTAGCTGGCGAGAGGCTGTGGTGGGACGCCCTGTGAGGATTCGCCTCCAGGCTGCTGCGCTTAAGACCGGGACGCAAGTGAGATGTATGCGCGAGATTCAAGTGCGCGGTGTGGTGCCCTCACCAAGCAATGACTGTCTGGACAGACCTTAGTTTAGATAGCTTAAGAGTAGCATACGACAGGTTAAGTAGAATAAGTTACTAATCAGAGCGAGAGTAAGGTGTGGTGCGCGCGTTAAGTGCATGGACGTCGAACAGGACGAAACGTAATTAAGTTAGCATAAGTTTATTTAAGTTACTTTTAAGTTAACATTAGATTAGTACATTAAATAGGAACTTTATTAGCGCATCTATGCCAAACGTAAGAATAAAGCTTGGGTAGTGCCGAAAGGCTTGTAGATTATTCATCAACAATCATGAGCCACGAGCTCAAGGAGCTCCACCACTAGGTATATTCCAATTTTGTTTAATATGATGTATACCAGGGAAGACCCTTTAAATTACTATCCAAGAAAGTGTTGTGAATTACTCACAGCTGCAGGGACGGACTAGGTGTGATACTCATAACCCCATTTTTACGCCCTGTATGATAAGAACTTTGGACAACGTTTTTTACATACTTTTAACTATTGACTAAAAATTAAGTACTCTTCATTCATGTCGCTAATCTTAACCGTTTTCGAAAAATCGTCATTTTATTTACACTGTTAGTCCCCTAACTTTTGTCGGGTTGAATATGACAAAGAGGAATTTTCCCCTGTCACCAACATAGTTTCAATAAAACGTTAAACTTTAACTGCTTAGTAGTAACTTCGTAAGAGGGTTCAACATTGGCTCCGTGAAGTCTGATACACTTGCGGGCACAACGAATTGAGGACTGCTGTACTCGCCACAATAACCCAGCTGAGCGATTAAGTACGATGCGGCAATACAAATAAACACAAGTCGACTATAAACAAACAAAATTGCGTCACTTACCTTTTAATCCTTCCCAGGTACGGGTACATAGGCTCGGAGGTGAGTGGTTTCGTAACGCTGAAGGGGGGATTCGAACACCCAGTACAAGATACACACGTATTTTACGACGAGAACAATGTATGTGCACAAAAAATTGAATTAGCCGGCGACAACAAGCACGAGATGTTCGCACTCCGACGGGTAGAGACTAATTAGTTTTAGGAACGAAGGGCATTTTTACGGGGTTGAACTGGAGGGTTCTAAGATTTTAGGATTTCTAGGAAAGTGGAACACATGTTAGAATATCAACTACAAAATAAATTTAAACTACAAGGCGAATCCTAAACTTTAAATAATACACGCTACACACAAACAAAAAATATTAATTAAAACTACAACTAACATAACCGTCCACCAAAATACAATGTATTTTCATATCAATTATTGTGGGGATGGTAGGGGGCAAATTTTTACCACAGGGCGTTGCAGTAACCCCAATTTAGTCTTAACGGTAACAACACGACAAACACCATCAGGACCAGGATGGAGCTTTTCCACCCGAGCAAGGTTCCATTTTAAAGGGGGATCTGCATCTTCAACTACCAGAACGACCATACCAGGGGCGATAGGGGACGATAACTTATTCCACTTGTACCTCTGTTGAAGTGTATCTTGATGGAACCTTTGTAACAGTTGCCAATGAATCAAGCGATTAATTTTCTCGTGGGTGGGATCGGTATCTGCTATTGCAGTTAGAGGTTCCAACGTCAAAAAATGGCATGGAGTCAGACCTTTGATCGCCTACAACTCGCGAAAGGTGTGACCGATTTAATACCCACTTCCCAGATACCCCCACAATGGGGAGCTGACGGGGGATTAAAACGCCACACAATGTGTTCAGACTCGACTGCCTGTTGCATTAAGAGTTGTAGCTGCCGTTGGGCTCCAACGAAATTGGTTCCACAATCGCTGTAAATATGGGAACATCGACCACGACGAGACACAAAGCGGCGAAGGGATGCTAGAAAAGCCTCTGTAGAGAGATCCGATGCAAGCTCTAAATAAACTGCTTTGGTTGCCAAGCAAACGAAAAGGCAGAGAAAGGCCTTCATGGGTTTAGCTCCGCGAGTTTTGGACATTGTGATAATGAAGAGCCCCCCCGTAATCAACGCCAACGGATGAGAAGGGCTTCACTTGATTAACTCGGACGGGAGGGAGATTGGCCATGAGCGGTTCAAGTCGAGGAGGCTTAGTCCGAAAACAAGGGTGGCAATTTGACAAGCAACGACGAATTGCTCTTTTGGCTGATAATATCCAAAAATTATGCAGCAACAAAAAATGTAGGGTCTTTAATCCAGGATGCAAATTTTGTCGGTATGCATCTTCGATTAGAAGATGAGTTAATCGATGATTGCTTGGGAATAAGACGGGATGTTTTTTATGATATGATAATGCGGAGTAAGACAGACGGCCGCCCACCTTGAGCAAACCGGCTTCATCCAGAAATGGATTTAATTTTGGAATTTGCTTCGAACACGGGTGCTTGGAGCGCAACGCATTAAGGTCATCCACAAAGACTAACTGTTGGACACGCTTTACTAAGACCAAAAGAGCGCAATGCAGTTCGCAAGCAACTAGAGCACCACTACGTTTCTCATTTGGATGTTTCAAATTATGAAGAAACCGTAGACAACATGCCACAATCCGCTGGACTTTTGGTAACGAAGAGAACCTAACTAAAAGGTGATCAAATATGCTTTGATGAACCATGGTAGCCAGCGTTACTTTTCTTTCTTCTAGGGATATCGATGGCGCATTTTCTACCTTTAACCGATGCCAGTCGGATTTTGGCCAAGAATTTTCTGCTGAAGATAGCCACGAAGGCCCACTCCACCATAACGAATGGTCAACGAGCTCGAAAGGTAGCAGGCCACGAGAAGCACAATCCGCAGGATTATCGAGTGATCTAACATGATGCCACGAGCGAGCAGGGATCCTTTCTTGAATGTGAGAGACCCGATTGCTTACAAAGGTTTTCCATCGATGAGGAGATGAATTTAACCATGACAAAACAATAGTGGAGTCAGACCACGCGAATATTTGATTAAACTGTATGCCATTGGAGTAAGTGTGGAGAACAAACGACATCAAGTTAGATAATAAGTAGGCTGCACTTAATTCCAACCGCGGGAGAGAGATTCGTTTGAGTGGTGCCACCTTAGATTTGGCGCACACCAACGAAACAGTTATCGAATCTTTAGAAACGATGCGAACATAAACAACCGCAGAATAACCTAGTTCAGAAGCATCGCAAAATCCGTGGATCTGACGAGCTGTCGTAGAAGTTTGGTGAATAAGGCGAGGTATCTGTAGAGAAGATATCTTTGGCAGCTGAGTTTGATACTGCCCCCAACGCTCAGTCACGTCCAGAGGAGGAGTTTCATCCCAATCAAGCCCGATGCACCAAAGATGCTGTATAAGATCCTTCGCGAAAAAGGTGAGAGGAGAAAGGAATCCAAGAGGGTCAAAAATCCTTGCAAGTTCCGAAAGTATTACAGGCTTTGTGCAACTCTTTGATAAGCTAGTATTTAATCTGAATGAGAAATGATTTGACTTGGGAGACCATTGCAATTCCAGAATTTTCACCGAGATATCGGATTCAGAATCGAAAGAAAGGGGGTTTTGACCATAGTCCCCGGGCAGAGAGGCAAGTAATGCGAGGTGATTACTAGCCCATTTTCGAAGATCAAATCCGCCCTTTTGCAGAATGCCAGTAAGCTGTCTTTGTAATTCGAGAGCCGAATCGATGGAATTCGCGCCAGTGACTACGTCATCGACGTATATATCCGTTCGAAGAACCTTCGACGCAAGGGGGAAGACATCTGCTTCATCGACAGCTAACTGATGAATTGTTCTAAGTGCCAGAAATGGAGCAGAAGAAACACCGTACGTAACTGTGTTTAAGCGATAATCTTGAACAGGTTCATCAGGGTTGAAACGCCAAACTATTCTTTGATAGTCAGAATGAGACGGATTTATTCTAATTTGTCTATACATTTATTTAATGTCAGCTGTAAAAACTATAAAGTGAAGACGAAAACGAAGTAAAGTGGTGACGATGTCGATTTGTAATTTGGGACCGGCTAATAGGTAATCATTAAGTGATAGCTGATTCACTGACCTTGTGGTCGCATCAAAGACGACACGGAGTTTTGTTGTGCTGCTATCTGGCTAGTAAACACAGTGGTGGGGAATGTAATACGAGTTTTTATTGAAACAAGGCTCGGTAATTACCTCCATGTGTCCGCTGTCTAAATAATCCTTCATAAATTCTGAGTATAGTTTTTTAAAGCAAGGGTTCTGGACGAAACGACGTTCTAATGAATAAAATCTCCTCAGTGCTACTGAGCGAGTGTCAACAAAGATAGGTTCTGGGCCCCAAAGGGCAACGAGACTGTATAACGACCTGACTCAGTTCTAAAATATGAGTTTTTAAACAGATCTTCGCACAAGAGATCTTCAGGAGTTGAAGGTGGACACTTAGGCACTTCCTCAAGTTCCCAAAATTTTTTGAGTGTTGAATCTAGGGGAGAATCTAAAGACACTATAAACGACGAAACGATTGCAGGAGATTTATGAGCCACTGGACCCATTATGGTCCACCCTAAAACAGTATTGATTGCAGTGGGTTGAGTGGAATTGCCTACAATTTTCCCATTTTGAATTAATTCCGGGAAAACATCAGCTCCGAGTAAAACGTCAATTTTACCGGGAGTGAAGAACTGTGGATCCGCTAATTGGATGCTAGAAATGTAGTCCCAGTTTGATACATCGAGATGAGTATTTGGCATGGAAGCGCAAATATTTTCTAACACAACAAATTCCACAAGCGATGAAAAGTTACGAATTTGTGAACGAATTTCACATCTAAGAGTACCGCTCGATGCGATGGACGAAATTTGACCTAAACCTTGGATATGTATTATAGATCTAGATCGAGGTAAACCTAACTTATTTACACACTTCGTTGTAATAAAACTAGCTTGGCTCGCACTGTCTAATAAAGCTCGAACCGTACGAGGATTGCCCCAAACATCAATAATATTTATTGCATTAATAAATGGTGGACAGCAAAATTGTAGCACGTCCATCAACAGTGTTTGTAAGAACTGTTTGCGAACTGCATGCTTGAAGGATTGTTGTTTGATTAGCAGTAACAGTCGGTACTAGTAATTGAGCATTACTGGAAACAATAGGCTGCTGCGCAATTGTTGGCGAAGTTAAATTTTCTGTGGTTCTAGAATTCGAGTTAAAATGCAACAGCGAATGATGAGCTGATCGGCACGTGCGACATACAAACGCTGACATACAGTTCTTTTGAATATGTGAATGTGAAAGGCAATTTAAGCACAATTTTCGATCCTTTACAAACAAATAACGGTCATACGGAGATTTTTTCAAAATTGGGGACATCGTGATAACGAGTGATCGGCATCACATAAAGTACACGTGTAATTTCCCTCGACCTTATTTACAACAAACGATGATTTAGGTTTTGCGAAATAAGGTTTTGCGGGTGCAGCTTTAGGAAATTTGGAAACTGCCAATTTAGAAAATGGGTAATCAGTTCTAGATAATGCTTCACAAAGATTCGACGCAAATGTTTTTAGGCTTTCGAACGACGGAAGCTCCACTGTACTGTGCTCCTTTTCAAACGATCTACGTGTTTCACCATTTAATTTTTCCAAAAGCAAATTAAACAAAATGAAATCCCATTGCTCAACAGGAAAATTTAATAACTTTAGGGCTGCGAGATTATTGATGAATATATCTAACAAGTTGCTCATGGAAACCGGCGATTCGCTGGATAATGGGGTGGCATTTTAAATTTTTTCCAATAATAAGTTGCCAACGTTCGCGTTTTTTGATAACGTTCAAATAGCGCCTTATAAGTCTGAGGATAGTTGTCGTTAGTTACCGGTAAATTCGAAACAACGGACAAAGGAGTTTTGGAAAGCGACATGATTAAATATTGAAACTTTTGTATATTTGATAACGACTCATTGTTATGGACGAGTTGGTGAAATAAATCTCTAAAATGGACATTATTTTGCGAAGCTGATTTATTATTGTCACTTAATATCGGAGTTGCAGGAAATAGCGTATCCATTGTGCAATTAATATTAAAAAATGCATCATCAGCTTGCTTGCGGATTATCTCTTCCGCGCCCAAGTCGCATTCTTTTGACAACTTTAAAATTTCGACGTGAACCGACATAAATTCATTTAAATACGATTCCGTATATTTTGCACGCATTTTCAGCATTGGCCAAAAAGAGATGTCATTTATTGCTTCTTGGGAAATTTCCTGTGCCTCTAGCAAGCGATTCAAAGCAATGTTTCGTTGTGCTTTCAAATGCACTAATTTATTCATTTTGAAAAATGGGACAAAGCAAGTGACAGGGCTTGATAAATAGCGGTCAAAGCAGGTACTGGTTTTGAAAAATTAGTTTGCAACCGAGGGTCGAAATGTCGCTGTGACTCAACGAAACTTTTACGATATACGTATGTATTTTGGTGGGTAAATCGACTACGAATATAATTTTGCGATACGAAACAATAATTTTGATTAATAATCCGCGGCTAGAAGGACCAATAAATGAGCGATTAAGTACGATGCGACAATACAAATAAACACAAGTGGACTATAAACAAACAAAATTGCGTCACTTACTTTTTAATCCTTCCCAGGTACAGGTACATAGGCTCGGAGGTGAGTGGTTTCGTAACGCTGAAGGGGGGATTCGAACACCCAGTACAAGATACACACGTATTTTACGACGAGAACAATGTATGTGCACAAAAAATTGAATTAGCCGGCGACAACAAGCACGAGATGTTCGCACTCCGACGGGTAGAGACTAATTAGTTTTAGGAACGAAGGACATTTTTCGGGGTTGAACTGGAGGGTTCTAAGATTTTAGGATTTCTAGGAAAGTGGAACACATGTTAGAATATCGGAGTAGAATACAGTCCACTACAAAATAAATTTAAACTACAACGAGAATCCTAAACTTTAAATAATACACGCTACACACAAACAAAAAATATTAATTAAAACTACAACTAACTCCAGAATTGTTCCTTATTTGATCAAAATGAAACGTGATTCTCCGTAGAAGTTCCTCCCTATTATCAACCAGAGTGGAATTCAGCAAAGGTTGAGGTGTCCCCACAGGTAAAAATCCAACGGCGTTAGGTCGGGAGATCGAGGACAGGCAATAGGTCCTTCTCTACCTATCCAACGGTTTGGATAGACGTTATTCAGGTGCTCGTGCACAGCAACGCTGAAATGAGGTGGTGCCCCATCGTGCATGAAGTACATGTTTAGGCGGGTTTCAAGTAGTAAGTGCTCTACTAAATCGTGAAAAGCGTTCTGGAGGAACTCCAAATAAAGTTGTCCATTCAGTCGTGCCGGAAATACGAATGGCCCAATAATAGTATATTGTAAACCTAGGCGGTAAAGTGATTATTTTCCAGGCTGAAAGAAGAAATGGACAGGCGAGCTTTAGCGAGCCTGGACACTTCTTGAAGCCTGGAAAATCACTTTATCGCCCATGGTTTACACATTATTTTTCATCCGACAACACCATCCTGCAATAATTTTTTCAACATAGCTTTCATCCAGGTTATTACTTTGAAATTGACAGACCTGTCAACAATAATAAAACAATTTGCAAATCTCGGCATATCGAATAGCGTTTGTAACTGCAGCGCCATCTACCCGTAGTTAGACGCTTCTACAGATATCTATCTGATGTTTATTGTATATTAAAAATATAACGAATACATTGCTAAAATTAAGTTTTATTGAGCAAATATTTGTGTAAAAGGGGAATAGCTATTATTTAAAGCAAACAAGTTAATTATAAACGTGATTTTCTTTTATATTTGGTTTGACAGATTATTGCAGTGTCCCCTACTGGAAAACGTCAAATTTTTTTTTCTTGCCTAGCCATTGGGGTTTGTTTTGCAGGGCTAGCCTTAGAAACGCACACTTTCTCGTCTCTATGGAGATGGTAAAATTCGATTTTCTAATCATGTAGGATGAAAAAAAAAATTGCCAATGATTCCTGCCCAGACATTAATTGATTGGAACTGATGTTGATGATGCGAAACAATAGTTGCATGAAGATTTTCATCAGCCCATACATGTGAGTTGTGTAAATTCATGATACCATTTTTGATAAACCCTGCTTCATCCGTGAAGAGAAGAGTGCTAATGACGTTTACATTATTTCGTTGCTGATCCAACAGTTCATGCACTTTTTGCAAGTGATATGGATATAACAGCTGTTCTTGAAGAACTTCATGTAGGTACTATTGTTTTCGACGTATTAAACTACGCTGATAATTTTCGAGTGCTCGTTGGAGTGTCATCCACAGCATTTAAAATATTTTCCTTTCCTCTTCCTCCCCTGCCAGCATCACTACTTCTTTTCTCAAAATTTCCTAAAATTATGAAGAAAGGAAATAATATTACCTTACTGGCGTTCTGCACCCAAATTGGGCGCGAAATAATTCATTTAATGCAATTTGTACAAGAGTGATCCATTTTGTGTGTCGAGTTAATTTTGAGGTTAGCTATCAACAAAAAAAATCCACATAAAAAAGTCACTTATAAAAATTTGAAAGCCCTACTACTGGCTTACTTGCGGCGCCCTGAGTCGATTGACACCAAAATCAGCCAATTCGGCCCACGGGTTCGCTCTCAATGTGGTGTCAAGCAAGCAAGCAATGAAAATTATTATGTCGGATTAAATGGAATCGCCCACTATTCTCCCCTAGACATTGGTCAACTCGTTGAAATGTTTTCTGATCTGTAAGGCAAGCCGTACACTAAAGAAACTTGAAACATGAAATATGAAACTTGAAATATGAAACATGAAGCTGTGTTTCATGTTGTACACAAACTGAGGAAACAAAATAAAAATATAGGACTGACGACGATGTAGCAGTCGCTGAAATAACATTTTTACTTGCAAAAATCAAGAAAAATATAAACAAAAACGACGTTACTGGGCAGGGTCGTAACTAGGAAATTTTTTATTGTAGGCAAGCCAAAATTTTTGCGCCTCTCAGTACAAAAACGTTATATGTGGCAAAAAATACTAATGGTACTGTATGACTTCTACATTTATCTCCGGATATATGATGTAATATATTCAAACAAACAGGTAGATATTCAAAAATAAATCCAACATTTTTTATTAAAACATTTTGAAAATAAACAATTAAATGTTAAAATAAGAAAATTCAACACAAATAAAATGAGAACAGAAACCAAGATTAGAAAACACAATTCTAATTTAAAAAAGTACATATTATGTAGTCAGTAGAACATTTTACAATTCCCTATATATAAACATATGGTGTACCCGAAATCGGAACGCCACTGCATCATTTATTGCACAAGGATAAGCATATGCATTTATCAGTGAACATGGGTTCAAATCCCACTGGCTGCAATGTTTTTTTTATTTCCAAACTCATGTAATTCGCTTTACTAAGTGTTTCTGTATTATTAGCAGCATTAAGGTATTTTTTACCTATTTTTTAAAGAATTTTGAAGACATCAACCGTAATTCGATCTAGCAAAAGTAGTTTTTCTTGCAGCGCGCTTTCTGTATTAAAGACATTGACGAAGATATTAAAGACGTTGAAAACATTTTCCTTTGTAACTTTTTTATTTTAAAAATACAAAAATTATTTTAATGAGAAGACCACCTATGTTGTGCGCTCAAAAGCTGGTAAAGACATATCAATATGTTAAAATAATACAATATAAACAAATAAATACATATTATTATGTAATGTTTCGCTCCTATTTTAAATGCGAATAAGTCCTAATAAAATACTATGTGCACTTAAAATTTCGCGTTTTACGTTACTTGCGCTCCAGGGTGCCACGGTCGGAGATTCGTCGCCATGCGCGAACGACACGACATATCGTCCCGCAGGCATTTCCCCTACCGCCTTGATGCCCAAGAGGCAGAGCAACCACGTATAAAACTAAATTGTTCCGCCGAACTCGAAGAAAATTAATCCGAGAATTATTCCGAGAAATTATCCCAATTCCCTGACATGGCCCGCGGGCCTCAACTGGCGAGAGCTCTGCAAACCCTCAGTTAGTTATTGGTAATTAAAGCACACTATAATTATTCAAGTTTGTTTACAATACCGCCAGCTGTCAATAATCGATTACTGTGTTACAGGTCTATCAACACTAGTAAAATTCCCTGTTGTTCCAGCGACCACTATACCGTGAATCCCGGACGAGCACGCAGACAATTGAGGTTGCCTACCTACACCATACCGAAGAGATTTATGTTAAAATAAAATTACTTTGTACATATTTATGAATTATCTATTTAGTTATTTTCCACCTGTACTTAGTCGACAATAAATGTTATTTACGTTGAAGTACTTTTTTTAAATCAGTGTAGGTATAAATATAAAGCGAACCTGGCCCAGTTAAAAAGCTACCATTTATATGGGCAAAATTAATGAACGCTAAACTATTATAAATAAACCAGGTAGCATTACAATTATGCGTAGTAACATGTGAACGTAGAATAAGGTTCTGTATTCGCAGCCACAGTCATACTGTTTTGTAATAATCAATATATTTAAAACGTGAAGCGTTTTCTGTCAGCACGTAGTATAAGCCTTGTATCAGGCCAATTTTGATTATTCTTTTTTTTTAATAAAAGCTACCATCGTGTAAGGTCGCAGAAGTGTTTTAAATTGAACAAATTCTACCGGAAAAATGATCGTAGCGGAAAATATCATAGTAGTGGAAAAAGTAAGCTCTCAAAAACGGTATGTGGTGTTCTGCTGATTGTTGCAATGGACGACTGTATCAGCAATGAAACCAAAGCAGTGAATGTATATGTAATATCAGTGAACCCGCTTCAACAGTTGTTAAAAATGTAAGTTAGTTTGTCGCCACTGCTGTACCTACATTGTTTTAAAAATAGAAACATTTTTATAATTTAGAATAAGGCCACTTATGCGGTGGGCTAACAAGCTAATAATTCTAATTTTTTTATTGATATAGGTGAGAACTATAAAATAAACGCTGTTACAATCTGGTACACATATAATATTTCCTTTGCAAATTGCACAAAGTAATTTCTTTGTAAAATTGGCCACTTGTCTATTTGTTTTTTATTAGTACGAAAGAATGTTTTTTCAGTGGTATTTTGGCGCCTCTTTCCGCTTGCGCCTGTAGGCAGGAGCCTACTCGGCCTATACCTAGTTACGGCCCTGTTACTGGGAGCACCCGAATAATACAATAAATATTAATCATAGTTCGTATGTGGTGACCAGGGTTGTTGGTTGTTGGAATCTTTTTTCCATGTTACAATTATATAACGCTTCGTATTTTTCAATTACTAGCACAAAAGAGACATTAAACTGTTGATCGTCTCTCATTTTAAGCTCCACCGTTGATGTACCAAGTTAGAAATTTAAAATAAAAAGTTGTGAAACGGAAACACAAAATACAACAAGAACTATTTACACGAAACGTGTTTCAGCAACGTTTGTTTGGCATATGCACCATTTCGCCGGTGTGCTGATTCAAATTTAAAACAATGCGTTGCAATTTTATGAAACATGTTTCATGTTTCATATTTCATGTTTCGTGTTTCTTTGATGTGTGGCTCGCCGAAGAATACGATTAGGATATCTGTCGTGATGTCGTGATATACCGGACACCCTGTATATGACATTGTTGCCAAGTTGGCATGTCTTTAAGAACATATAATATTCGTAATTGGGAAACTTTAGGGAGTGAACAGTATTAATTTTATTAGCCTGTTAGATACTGTAGTACCTATACTATTTACGAATCCCAAATTTAAAGTTCGTCCTTTCAGAGATTTGTTGACGATTTTAATATGTTTAAGAGGCGATCATTCGTTCTAAAACAGCCACATTTATCGCCAGATGTGTATTCGAAGTTCATCTGCGTTAATGTAGCACAGATTATTTTATAACGTCTTACAGTAGACCTATTGCAATAGTTGTCACAGAACAATAGGTACCTTTATTAAAGTTGTAAGCTTGTAAGTTGTATACTGTTTATCAAAGAGGATTCCTCTTTGCTGTTTATCATCAGTGGTTCTCAGCTGACTTGCTTTCCAGCGCTTTCTGAACGCATGCGTCATAGGGGTCACGTCACACGAACGATTAATCAGTAAACAGATAAGAACCGCAACCGAGTGTTTTGTGTATGAATCAGAGACTAGCTTGGGGAAAACTGTAATTCGTACGCATTAAACCTTGCGGATAATTACTTCCTAGAGCCACAAATCACAGTTTCAGACGGTAGCCAACCTCACAGTACACTCGCGAAAATCGTGCAGGATTTGTAATTAAACCGACTTGTGCTTATTAACACCAAGATGTCGATGTACCCCAGCTTAGAAGACATGAAATTCGATCAGCTGTCGAGGGCCCAGAACCAGTACGAAGCCCAAATGAACGCACTGCCAGCAGCCCCCTACCCGACAGCTCCGGCCGTCTCCACCCAGTCGTTCGACAAGGCTGCAATGTACCCTTCGTTGGGCGACTTCATGGGGCTGGAGCTGACCGAAGCTGTAATTGCGGAAAATATGCCCGAGTACAATCAAGTAGCCGTGATGTATGCGGTAAGTTTGCAAGTATGGTTTTTTGAAATTTTGTAACTAGTTTTCTTTAGAGAGAAGTCGTCATCCCTTCGAACGCTCCTTCCAACATGGTGGCCCCCCTGTCCGGCCAATCCCTAGGCTTGCAGAGGGCTCAAGTTACGCATGGAATTCGTGAGGTAAAAGTTTTTGTCTTGTTTAGATGTTTTATTCTAATAGCTGAAGAGGTTGTAAGGTGATGTTCTGTGCTTGCCTTACATTTATGGCAATTGCATCAAAGTCTGTCAGCTTTCGGGTAAACGAAATGAACTGTTTTGTTGTAAAACACGTGTGTAGGAAGTATTGTTCATCGAAAGGCGATTGAACGGATCTAGATTGTATTTATAAACTGAATAGACTGTATGCTATAATTTAAATTTACCGTAACACTTGTAACGTTATCCAACCTTGTATAATAGTGATTTTTGTTTTGGTTTTTCCCAGAATGACTAGTTTTTAAACTCGTGGGTTTAACCTGATATTTTCCAGAATAAAACATAAAAATAAAATTTAGGTAATTGCTACCTAAAATAGTAACAGTAAAATGTATACAGATTGGTGGTGGATAATGTGAACATACACAGCCAAATGAGTTAGAATACAGTTTATGCGCTTTATATGCGTTAGGCAGGAATAGACTTTTATGGGACTTCAAATCCAGTATTATAGAATCAGCATTTTCGTAAAACAAAAACACTTAGGTTATGCTTTAATGCTAGGATACTAGTTAGATGTTAATCGCTTATAGGTCTATCTGTGTCTAATGCATACAAAGCTCATAAACTGTATTTAAGCTCATATGATTGCCTATGTTCACATTTTCCACTACCAATCTGTATATTCTTACTGCTGTGAACTACAAAGGAGCTATTTAGAGAATAGTTGATAACATTGTTACGAGTCCTCTCCACAACCTTGAGAACAGTTACATCCAAGGTAATTCCAATCTAATTCCTTTATTATTATTCATCATAGAAACGAAGAAAAATGGAATGAAGGGACCAGTTTGTATGCAACCCATGCAGAACCTTGAAAAATATCATGTTTACATTGATATACTTTTTCCCTCATAAAGGTGGGCATACACGATACGGTTTACCGGAAGGCAGGCCTTCCGGCTTGTAATCCGGAAGGCAAACTGTATTGTTAGTGGATACATCGGCCGGAAGGCGAGCCCTGAACTCTCGGCCTCCCGAAAAACTGTCAACACTTGAAATTTTGCCTGCCGGCTTTCCTTATCGCATACAAGTCGGAACGTGTATGTGCAAGTTGTGGGTACAGGCCGAGAGTTAGCGTGATGACAGTGATTTTATTCAGTAGTACCGGGTGACCATAAATGGTTGAATTTTTTTTTGTCTTAGGTTGGCACTGTTTATGTTGGTGGCACTGTAAGTCTATATCAAATTAAAGGTTAGCATAGATTTACAGTGCCCCCAACATAAACAGTGCCAACCTAAGAAAAAGAAATCACAACCATTTATGGTCACCCGGTATATTATATTTTACAGTGGTTTGTTCAACTACCTATCTACCTATAATTTAATAAAAAATGACCGATATGAGAACGTGGTCCCATGAATTCCAAACAGAATCTATTGAGCTATACAGGTCTCTGCCTTGTTTGTATGATATAAAAAGTAAGCAATATTTAAATAAACCAATCGTAATTCGTATATTACGATTTCTTAACCACTGTTTCACCCACTTTGAACGTGTGCGCTCTTCATCTTTTTTCGGAAGAATGGAACTGCCAATCATATTATCAATATGACCTTTTCGCTATTCTGAACACTTTAAAAGACTGGCCAAAATCCTGCGAGAAAACGTAATGTGTATGCCTGCGCCGGGGGTACAGGTTTAGCCTTCCGGATTGCAAACCGGAAGGCCTGCCTTCCGGTAAACCGTATCGTGTATGCCCACCTTAAAATAAAGTTAAGGTGGCTGGGTAGCTCTTATCAGTTCATTGTCTGGAGCATTACTTCTTTTCTACGGTTCTCTTTAAATTTTTTGGAAGTCTACTATAAGATTAATTCTATTCTTTTCTGTGTCACTGAACTACAGTGGACTAGTAGTAGTGGTAGGTACTAAGTAACTAATAGAACAGTAAACAAAATTTGCTTTTCAAAGAAGACTGTAGAACAACATCATTCTCTATTAAAAATGTCTTCAGTTTCAAACCTTTGTGCAAGCTTTAAGTACTCTCGCCCTCTCACCTCCCACCCCCAAAGAGCCATTGAGAGTTACTAAAAAAAAGTATAGACAACATCCCGCAAGCATGGGGGTGGAAGATATTTCTAAAACTATGAGAGTCGCATAAATATTGTGTATAGAAGAATTGTAGGTACAAAGGTGGTACATATTTCTAAAATAGTTTTGATTATACAGGTTGGCGAATCAAACTTGTTTTTTTAAATGAAGTGTCCTATATTTTAGGTCGCTTAAGGCTCGATCCACACTATCAGGCTGCTCTCGGTTCGATCTCCCTCCGCTCAATTTTTTATACATTGTCAGCAATGGGCGCGACCTAAGCTTGAGCGTTACCTATAGTGTGAATGTGCCCATTGCTAACAATGTATAAATATTTGAGCGGAGCGAGATCGAACCGAGATCAGCCCGGTAGTGTGGATCGAGCCTAAAAGTTTAACATCATCTGTTTTGGAGATATTAACAATTTTTTGCAACGTGCTCAATTTCAGGTGGCTGCTGTAAGTAACGGAAAGCAACTGAATGAAGGAAAAGGTTACAGAAAAATTATGTTTTTCGTGAACTACCTTTTGAGTGTAAAGTGGTGGATCTGGACTTTCTTTTGATATGTTACTTCATAGGTAGATATGCGTGTTTGAACATAAAAAATAATTTAAGTCCTTTAACATGCTTTATTTCAATGGATAACAAACAAACGCCATTATAATGCGAAATAAACACTTGCAACTCTCTGAGAACAACAAAGAACTAAGTTTAGAAAATAATAATCCAGCCACTATTGAAACCAGAAATAACAAATACAAAAAAATCCGTAAAAGGCTCTACCCAGACCTTCCCTTGTGGACATTGTGACACTAAATCATTTTAAAAATCACGAAAATTTTCATATGCAAGTGCATGAAATATTTATATTGTTGAAAAGAGAAAAAAAACCTCTACCGGAAAATGTAAAAGAATATATACAGTGTCATTTAAAAAAATTGCATGTGACGTCACCACTCTGAAACAATTGAAGATAAAAATTTTTTGATTGTGTTAAAATTTAGGTTTTTATGTGCCATTTGATTTGATATAAGGTTTACTGGGTCTAAAATAAAAAATAAAGTAGCTAGAAGGCGGGGCCTTTTTTGTAGAACAGACTGTATTTCTTTTGTTTTCTTTTTGTTTTAATCCTCATGTCCCCAAGTCTTTTTTCTAGCCAGTTTTCTAATTCCTTTCCATATATTTCTGCGTTGGGCAATTGTTTGAGTCGATCAGGCGAATATATCACTTTACATCCTTGTTTGTGTTTGGCTCCTGTTTATGCAATTTTCTCCTGGGATCCTTGATCTTCTTGTAAAGTGCTTTCCTTTCCTTGTTCCTCATGTCTTCTGCTTTTATCGTTTCCTCTCTTAGTTTTGTTATCATTGCTCTTTGTTCCGCCTACATTTCTGTCCCGTATTCTAGTTCCCTCATTAGCTCCCCTCTTATTTCATTTATTCGCGCCCTTTGTTCTAATTCCGCTATACGGCGGTCTAATGCTTCCTTGTCGCCCATTTGTAAAGATGTTTTTATCACAATTTGTTGCGCCACCGCCTTCGTACGCACCCTCATAATTTGGGTTGCCTATTCCAATAACTTTGTTGACCTGGAAAATCTTCGTCTTTTAACGCATGTAATCATTCACGAGGTCAGCCACGTTTTTTGAGAGTTTCCCTTCTCATATCAGCTTGTGTTTCGATTTACTCACGAATTCTCACTATTTCTCTACCCCTCACGTATCACTCCACCCCTCACTTATCTGATTGAACCACTTTACTCACTTTACTCTGCACTTCACTAAATCCTGTTTCTCTGTGATTTTCACTCTGTAAACACCTATATTTGTATACTTTAAACACTCTGTGTGATCGGGCTGTGTTCACAGTTTACCAAGTGACACCATTCTTCCAATGTCAAAATAGTTTTGCAAATTTAAAAGATATGGGTGATTTTATATGCCACGTTAACATTAAGTTTATTTACAGTTAATACGTTTGGTTTGGATTCTTGAATTCTTCTCCCACGAGTAATGTAATGTTTCTTGGTTTTGTGAAGCTCCACTGAAAGCTGCATTTTCGTTAATTAGTTCTAGCAGTTCAATATTTACCTAGTTCAAATTAAGTGTCTATGACTTTACTGGACAATTTATTTCCGATATTACATTATTCAGCTTACCTGATCGAATCTGCTTTTGATATCTCGTACTGCCTTGGCTTCTCAGGTGTTTTCTGTTCTCCATATCGTCTACTTTAATTCGCAAAAGTAATTCGATTTTTCGCCGTAAATCCTAGCACGCTCGCTTAGTAACTTCTTTCTATGGTTAGCTTTTCTAGGTTTATTTCGTCACATTACGGTGTTGAAATCGCTTATCAGTTTTGTTTTGTTTTTCAATCGAACGAATTTCGGCCAGAGCTTCTTAAAACAAACCATTGGAATTTTCGGAGACCTCACGTGTCGCCGTTTATGAGGTATTTGTTATTGAGTGGTTACTGTATCTCCATTGTAAACTACTCAAAAAATGAAGGGGTAACTTTTTCACCAACTTATAATCTTCTTCGGAGCAAACTACGATGTAGTGGATAGATTTATCAATCAAGTGTGAAGCGGTCGGGTTACTCTATTTTTGTTTAATGTGTGCTAATGCATTTTTGATCCCATTTTAAATGGTTTTTGATAATTCAGTACTTCCGTATTACTTTACCTAGTACCGGAGATAGATCACTAAGCTGATTGACACCTGAAGTAAGTTTTCCTTCTAGATTGAAGTTTCTAGTTACGATTTTGGCCCTTGTTTGGACTTCGTTTTCGTAGGACTTTGGATTTAACAGAAACCTTGTTTTAATTTAAATAAATGTCACATTAATTGCGCTGCATTTATGTCTTTATTTTTATAACAGATTGCAGCTTAACAAAGAGTATGTGTGTGATCAATTTATTTATGAAATATCTTCCTTCAGTGTTAGTAATGATTACTGTATCGTTGAGGAATATTCAAACTTAGATTCGCGAGTTGTTAAACAAGCAAGTGGGTGGCGCTCGTAGTTTGTTCTGATCATTTTAGTGTTAATCCATTTCTTCTCCGGAATAACTTAGCTGGCCCGTTGAAAGCTATTGGTTACGGACTATTTTTGGTATTCACAGCTTGCTATCTTACTTATATTGTTCCAAGATTATCATCAATTTTTTGCACTTCTGCCTATTGGAGTGTTCAGCGGTCACATACTTTAGTTCAATTATTTATGATTTAAAAAAATTGGTATTTAGTCCAAATTTTTTGCTTTTATCATTTAACTCATTTAACATATTTTCCATCTCTTTCTTGGAAAAAGCAAACACCAACATGTCATCAGCAAACCTGAAGTATGTATGAATGTATTTCATCTCCACTTTTTCTTCAGTGCCTGCTAAATAAATATGCAAACATTCAACGTATAAACTATAAAAGCTAAGTATGAGTATGATAAAAAATACCTGGAATATAGCTGCAGTGCTAGATCTATAAAGGAGAAAGCAAAATTTAGTGGAATTATATTATACCGATGGGGCCACAATTATATTATAACAGCAATGAGATAACATGAACAAGAAAATATCACATATTACTTGAGTAAGAAAGAGATGAACATAGTAGTAAATATTCGAGTAGGCATGATGCTTATTTTAATTATGTTTCAACGAGATCGGCGTATTAAATGCAATATTTTGTGAACCTATGTTTTGCAGTGTTGTAAAAATGGAACCTGAATGAGTGAACGTGAAAGTTTATTCCAGATTGTGTGACCGAAACCAATGAAATAGTAGTAACAGTTAACAGAGGGTACTTTGACTGCACAATTCCTACTTTATCAGGTGGTCAATGGTATAAATTTTTGTAAATTTTGCCTGTTCGTAAGGTTGATTCTTATCTAATGTTCCATATATTCTGCTGTGTAATATGTTGCTAAATACCTTATACATATTTGAAATGAGGCTTATAGGTCTGTAGTTGGATATTATTTTCTTATCTCTTTTATTACGAAGTGGAATTATTTATGATGTCCCATTGTTTTGCGATGTATTTATTTTCAAGGACTTTGTTGAAGAGCTAATGCAACAATTCCTTTATTAATTCATTTCTAAATTTTTACAAATCATTGGTAATATTCTGCCATGCCACAAGTTTCATTTTTCTAAGATCCATCGTATCATATATTCATATATTTGCTGCAGTACAGGTTTGTGTAATACTTTTTTTGTTATTTTCTGTTTGGTTTTTACCAGGACATTTTAGCAAATGAATCCATTTCTTGCCAACTAAGGCATTCTTTTCTATTTTTGTGTTAAACTCTATTCCTTATATCTCTTCTTATCGCTATTAGTTACTCTTCTTGTTGTTTTGTTATAATCGAAACATTTGATTTTTGCAGTTGTTTTAGTGTCAGTGATGCTATCCTCTGAAAATCTTTTAGTCTTGTATTTTACTTTTTATGTTTTAATTTGCAGATACTGATTCCAGCCACTTGGCGTATGTAATATTGTTTTGTGACACATTTTTAACCCTTCTCTCTGGTTTCTGCTAATTGTGTGTTGCGACATTAAGTTGAAGTTCAAAATTGTTTTGGTTTGGAAAGGGTTGGTGTTTTGCTTCCTTAGAGCATTGTAATTTTGATTAGTGTTCATTCTTAATTGTAATATTTTTTTGTGCCATTTATATGTTCTTCCATTAACCATCAATTTTTTGTAGGTTAGCTTTACGTTTTTACCTTAGTTTTTTTCCTCTTTTGTGATTCTTCTTATTTTTTCTTGCATTTGCATTTCTTCCCTGGTTGTCTTTTTTTATAAATATTTTTTATTTCCCAATTACTTCTACTTGTTGTTCATAAATATCAAACTCTGTTTTCTTATCTTATTCCCCTATTGTACAGTGCTAAAGTTTGCAGAAAATGTAAAACAAAACACAAATTACGTTATGTAAATTGTTTTATTGCTTCTCAAAATATTCCCCTTTAAAATCTATACACTTTTGCATCTGATGAAACCAATCTGCAAAACACTTTTTCCACTCTGAGCGAGGTACCTCCAAAACAAGTGATTTAAATGCTTCAGGCGATGAAAAACGCTCATCGCGCATTTTATTTTTGATGTATCCAAATAAGAAGAAGTCATTGGGCGCTAAATCTGGAGAATATGGACAATGAGTCATTAATTGGATGTTGTTACTGGTCAAAAACTCGACAGTTTGTCGTGCTGTATGAAACCCTTCTTCTTGAACGCACCACTTTTGTTGGTTTAGGTTCATTTTGAAACACACATACAGTCGATTGCTGTTCAGTTTCAGGCTCATATAAATATATCCAAGATTCGTCACCTGTTACGATGTTATATACAGAATTTTAACGACCATCTTCGAATTTTTTTAGCATTTCCTTGCAACACTTGGCACGTGCCTGTTTTTGTTCTTTTTTCAAATTGTGATTGATCCAACGACTACAAAGCTTCCGGACATGCAAATGATCGTGCAAAATTGTATGTATTTGTTTTGCCGCAATGCCTAAGGGTGTCTCTATCTCACTATATGTCACATGGCGATCTGATAAAATCATTTCACTCACAGTATCGATAATTTTCGCGACAGCAGAGGTGCATGGATGATCTTCGCGAAGATCGTCGTCAGACGTTGGTCTTCCACGCTTGAATTCTGCGAACCATTTGTAAACCGTAGTTTTGGATGGTGCTTCATCCCCAAATAACGAACTAAGTTTTTCCACACATTGCTGCGGTGTAAACCGTATTGAAAATCATAAAAGATCATCACTCGAAAATCACGATTCGAAATTTCCATTTTTCACACAATTAAGGTATTACTCTGTTAAATTCTGTTGAAACGAAACTGCTCGGTTTGAAAATGAACTGTCAAATGAATTATAGATTAAAAACTTCAAATTTTACGAATATGACAATTACATAACGCTGGCAATGCAGGGAGTACTCGATTCCGCGAACTTTAGCAGTGTACCTTGTACATATTGCAAAGGCTCCCTTGTTGCGGTGCCTGTAAATATGCAATGAACTGCCCGTCTATTTGTTTGTACCAAACTATAAATTTAATTAGGGCAAATCCGAGCACAATTCTCAGTTTAAATTTTATGCTGTGCTTACTTTGCCCGTCAGTAATTTAAGGCTGGTTAAAATGAAATGTATTAATTAATTGCACAAATAAAGTGGTTGAATGCCCTTTTCTTAATATTTTATTTAACTGCAATATTATTCAAACTAGCTCTTGGCAAACACAAAACTGCTTATCTCAGGTTAGGTTCTGAAATGCGCAATATTTAAAATCAGTAGCTGTACTGCGCTGTTTTTAGTTCATACAGTCCGATTCGGATTTGGGAAAATGTCAATTTTTCGTTGCGGAACTTTAAGCAAACACTTCCACAGGCGCACGGACACTTGGGCAATAAAACCGTACACTTTTTATATGGTAAAAAACTTGTTTGTTATTCAAAAACATTAATTAAAAATGGAGCACAAATTCGACAAGAAATAATTTAATTCAGTTGTTCTCTAACAACAAAAAAGCAGCATGTTGCTATGTTACCACGGTGATTTTTGTCCATTAGAAATTAGTTTTGATAGGAAAATTACTTAAATGGAGTAAAACTTGATTAGATAAATCTTAAATTAATATTTTCTTAAATAAAAAAAAAGGCCTTTGCTTAAAACTATCATTATTCCTTCTGTCACACACACAAATGTTTTAAAATTCACTGTTCTGCTTTTAACTTTGTTTTATTAATGCACTGGAGATTGAGTTCAAATTTACACACGTTACTTGCTTTGCTTCTATTCTGTTGCCTAATTTCGGGATTGTTCTTTGCAGTTTTCTATTTTCCTCTATTCCAATCTCATTTACCTTTCAGATTGTTTGCCATTCACTGATCTTTGCTTTGATTAATACTTTTGCTCATTTAGTCTGCACATAACAAACCTTTTGTGTCAATTAAATTTTGTTTGGTCTGGCTTTAAATATGCACAAACCTCTCTCATTTAATCATATTACCTTGCTTAACTTCAAATTCCAACCCTCTGAAATATGCTTTGCTTTTGCGTGCCTTTATCCTTTTAATTACTACTTTTTGCATCTTATTATCAATGCATTTACTACTTTTATTATTGTTTTAAATTGCAGTTTCATAAAATATCTTAACTCTGTGCTTTACTGAATCGGTTAAATATTTTGCACTGCAAACAGAGCCAAGTTGTGGGCTTAAAACCATTCCAATATAGATGTAATTGTCAATTTTACTTCTATTTCCGCTTACGGGAATTATTTTGCATCTTCCTTCAACGTTATAATGTTGGTTTTTCGACGACTGACATCGAAAGTAAATTTTTCTAACTAGTATTTGACAACAGAAAGTTGACGTTTGCTACTCAGTGAGTGTTTCCAGCATTGTGCCGCTCGCCGAGGGTTTTGGGTTTCCGCGCGAGTAAAATAGTTAGTGCTGTCAGGCTGTTTCCTTGACAACGCTCGTTATTTGTTAAAATAATCGCATCACATGTCAGATACTATGCGAGCAATTTGAAATGTATTGTCACTTAATATTTTTAATAAAATGAAATATCATTATTTTCTCCTTAATTATATGCTTAGTTGTTGAAAAAATAGTATGTATATTTCAAACTAAAAATACTCTTGCTGCTTCTTCATGATTGTAGAAGCACTTTGCCTCAACCAGCAATATTCTTGCTCAAGAGGCAAGAATGCACTTTCAGCTCTTAACATACATTCCTTGTTCTTCTATTTTTTCAGCACTTTGATTTTGTTCTCTAGTTCTTTCCTTATCATTTTGTTTTTTTTAAACATTTCTTTTAGTTTCCACAATTTTTCATTATTCTTGAATTCGTTTATGATTGTTTCTTCAACTTTTTCATTACTTTTCTCCATTTCTTGTTGGGTATTTGTTCATTTTCGATCCTAGTCACATGGCCTGCCTATCAACCCTTTTGTTTTTTGTTGTGTGAACTATGTTTTTGTTTTGATAAAGTTCTGCCTGTTCTGTTCCGTGTAGCTTCTGCTTTGGGAAATATCAGCTGCAACTTACGTAGTTTCTTTAATTTTCAATCCCATTCTGTTGGCTGCATTCTCCAATTCCACAAAAGTTTCTCTACATAATGCAGTGTTTCTAGTTATTAAGTCCACGTCATCAGCATACACGATCAATTGTGTCAATCTTATGAGAGACACCAAGTATTTTTGTAGGACTAGATTGAATGAAGGCACACTAGTCTTACTCTTGTACGAGTTTGAAATTCTCTTGATGGGTCAGTTTGAGTATGGACAAGACATTCCAATTTAACGATTGTCAGCTTTACCAGTTTTATTTTTTTGGATGGCTCTTATGTTGTGTGGTTGCTTCATCCATGCTGCTTTTTATCACATACACAGATTTGAAATTAACAAACAGGATATATTAATATTAAGACTTTCCATGTTTTCTTTAAGTTAAGTGGAGAATATTTGATCTGTGTTCAATTTGTTCTTATGAAATGCACATTAGTAACTATCGATGATAGTTTCAGCGAAAGGTAAAAGCCTTGTGTAAAGAATATCTGAGCGTACTTTCTAAGTTGTGCTTAGCAATGTAATTTTATAGTCGAGTTGGTCACCCTTATACATTGGACAGGTTTCTTCTAGGGCGTTGGAAGGTCAGCTTTCAGTCGAATCCACCTGATCTTGACTGTTCTATTAAATGCTAACCTTTCTTCCTTAATTTGTGGGCGCCACTGCGGACAATCAAGCTATAGGGCATTCAGTAAACACAAAAACATTTAAAGTTTTTTGAAGTTGGTATGTGCATATAATTTTTGTATTACGGATTCTGCATTTTGTTTTGAAAAGGTTTCCACGCCTGTGTACAGGCAGATTTGATTTTAAAAATGACAATTAATATTTCTGATTGTCAGTGTCAAAGTAGATATTTTTCTAGAAATTCTTACCTGAAGATTAATAAAATGTAATAAAAATGCCTATTAGTAAACGCTACGTCAATTGTATCAAACACAGAATTTGTATTATATCTTAAAAGTTGTTATTTACAACATTTATGACAGATGGGAGGTAAATGTCATACCCTTAACCTATTTGTTTTAGTAAGTTTTTGTAATTACATTCCTAGACAAAGATCAATTCTGGAAGTACACTCATGAAATTTTGGAAATCAAAGGCCACTTTGTGTTTTTATGTTTACTGAACAGACTATAGGTGATGGTATTGTACAGCATCCACAATTGCTGATAGAAGGCTCTATTTTGGAATATTTATTTGAATTGCGTAATAGCTATTTACGTTATTAGACCGGTAGCAACATTTTTATGGCCGCGCCAATACTTTACAGGTTGAGCCCGTAGGGCGAGACCTGTATGTTTGGCAAGGCCATAAAAATGCTACCGGTCGTGTATCGTATAAGATTTTTTAGGATACGAGTCCGGTAGATAAAATTTACCGGCCGGTAGTTCTACTACTGGTCTAGGCCGGTAAATTTTATCTACCGGACTCGTTTGTAACTATGTAAACGCTAGTTACCAATGCAGTATCCTAAAAAGAACAATTTTAGCAAAACATACTCCGTGAAGCTAGTTTTCTTTACAAATTAAATACAATTTTCTATTCAGTTAGCTTGAAGAGCACCCTTTCTTTATGCGTAATAACTGAGGTTAGGACTGCAAGCTGTTATTGACAACGCCCAATAGGTGGCATGACCTGTATTGACACTTAAAGCCAAAAGCATCTAACAGGTGGCGTATCTCTTACAAATTTCATAGAGTTACTAGATTAACAGAGTAACGCGAAAGTCGGCCATTGTTGGTCCACAAATTGGCGGGACATTTGAATGTGCATAACCACGCTTTCCATTTTAAAGGTTTTCTTCCATCCTGTCTATCGGATTCAAATTGGGTTGTTTCAAAATGTGCATGTTATTGAAGAACAATTAATTAACGATTCAGATTAATTGCAAATCTGTTGTAATCTGCTAATATATGTGGGTATATATCGACTTACTTCACAAATAAGAGCTCCTGAAGATAAATGCCAACCATTTACGCCTTTTTTATTCATTCTTTTCACCTTGTGGTAACTGAAACAGTCGAAAACCAGATTCGCTGCGATTTTTACAAAAAGGCACACAACACCCTGGCATTTTACGATTCACCGAAGCTCAAAAAGATAACGAAGACTGAAGGTTAACAAATTGACGTAACTGAAAAGTGAAGTGACAAGTGTCCGACGTCAAATGTCAAAATTTAGCCAATCACTTGACGGCGCAAAATCAGGAAGTTGAGAAATCACGTCTTTGAAAGTGGCTAAAGTTACAAACCTCCATTTATGAGCCAAATACATTGGCGATACCAATCGCGTTACTCTCTCTATCTAGTAACTCTAAAATTTCATATAGCCCCTATAAGAGTAAAGATGGCGTACACTGAGTAGCAGGTGTGTGGGTCGCTCTCTGAGTTTTGTTGCAAATTTAAGTGTTATATTCGCCCTAATAGTGTTGACATCTGTTATACCGTTACTAAAAGGCTTAGTGATTGTTATGCCTGCAAATACACGTGCCAACAACCCCGGTACAATGGATGATAAGCAAAATAAAATTCTCACGGCTAGGATCGAGAAGCTTGAAGCATTCGTCCATCAAGGTCTAAATGATATTAAAAATCAAATCTCGCCGGTAATGGGATGCGACCAAGATAAATTAGTTACCACCATAAATGATTTTGAAAATAAATTCCAAGAATCCATCAACTCCTTTAAATTAGAATTGAGCAATCTACAAAAACTTGTTACTGCTCAACAAAATGATTTGGGAAATATTAAACAAGACAGACGCTCTAAAGTTCTTGTTGTTAATGGCATTGAAGAGAATGAGAAGGAAGATGTTCTTAATGTTGTTATTAACCTTATAAATCAGAAGGTAAAAATTCCTATTTCGACTGTAAATATTGATAACTGCTATCGAATGGGGAAGAAACGTAGCCAAGATAATAAACCTAGGCCTGTTGCAATCAAATTTGTCAACAAATGGATGAAGTCTAAAGTGTTTGGCGCTAAGAAAAATTTAAAAGGAAGCGGTGTTGTGATCAATGAATTACTCTCACACGATAATCGTAATTTGTTCCTAAAAGTGCGAGAAGCGGTGGGTGCCAGAAATTGTTGGACATATGAAGGTAACATTTACGCTTTTTTGAATAATTCGAAGAAACTTATCAAATCGGTAGCCGATCTAAGTCAGTGATAATATGTATAGTTGATAATATAACTATAATGTTACGAATCTAGCCTTAATCTCACAATCTTTGTGGGCGAATTTTGCCTTTGATTTTGCCTTTGATTTTCTTAATTTAATTTAATTATATTTATTTTGGAGGGTGACCTCACCTTATGTATTGGTTGTCTTTTATTTTTGCTCTTTTGTGACCTTTAAACATTCTCGAAATCATTGCAAATTGTGAGGAAATAAATTTTACCATTTTTATAGGTACTTGTTTAGGTTATTTTATTTCATTGTTTAATTTTTCTAATTGATACAGACCTACTTTGAGTTAATCATTTTGATAGATTTTTATTAATTTAAAGTACCATCTTAAATTGACATTAATAAATCTACCTAACTACTTGTTTTAATCATGCAAAAGGTTTTACGGGCTGGCCATCTTAATGCTCGTTCTTTAGTTGCACATTTTGCTGAAATAAAAACTATAATCTTACATCATAATTTTGATATACTTGCTATAAGTGAAACATGGCTAAAAAGTAATATAAGAAATGATGTAATTGAGGTACCTGGTTATGTTTTTGAAAGAATGGATCGTGGGGGTAATGTCAGAGGTGGAGGAGTTGGTATTTACATAAAAAACAATATAAAATATTCCCTTATTCCAAGTGGTAGGGAAATTGAACAGATATGGTTGAAGATTTTACTTTTAAATTCTGAGTGCTGCGCTTTTGGCGTAGTTTATAACCCCGATGAAAGTTACCATAAATATTTTTTTGAACATTTTGAAACTGCAGTATCCTCAATTCAACCTACAGTTGATTATGTTTTTTGCCTTGGTGATTTTAATGTTGATCTTTTAGATATTAATAGATCGGCTTGTGAGTTAGTAGTAAACACCTTTGAAGGCCTTGGGTTGAAACAACTGATAAATCAGCCAACTCGAATTACTTTTCTGACAGCTACTCTTTTGGACTATTTAGTAACTTCTGAAGACCAAATTATATCTAATGTGGAAGTCAAGCATATTCCAGAAATAGGGGATCATGAAATGATTGTATTTAGTATTAATCTTAAAATAAATACCAATGCACCTAGATTTGTCACTTGTAGAAACTTCAAAAATCTAAACTGTAATCAATTTAATAATGACTTACAATCAATTCCATGGAATGTGATATACGAGTTGAATGATGTAGATAGTAAAGTAGAATTTTTAACAAATAATATCATTAGTCTTTTGGACTTACATGTTCCTTTTCAATGTTTCAGAATCACAAAAAAGTATGCTCCTTGGTTAACTGACGGACTCAAAGCTATGATGTGTGATAGGGATAGAGCTTTTAAATTGTTTAAGACAACTAAAAGCAACAATGATTGGAAACGTTATAAACAATTACGCAACTTAGTAACTGTAACCATTAAAAAAGAAAAAAAAGCCTATGTTAAATTCAGCTTAAAAAACCACTCGTCTAAAGAAATGTGGTCTAAATTAAATTCTATTGTAGGTTATAAAAAAGACCGTAACGATACGGATATATCCAATAAATGGAATGTAAATGAAATTAATGAATATTTTTTAAATGCGGTCCCAAAATTAAATGCTGATTATAACACTAAGCATTTTTATGAGCACGGTATGAAAAGTTCTGTAAAATCGACTTTAAAGTTTCAGCCAGTGTCTGAAATTGATGTTCTTAATATAATAAAAAGTATTAAAAGTAAAGCTGTTGGGCTAGACGGCATAAATATTCTTACCATAAATCTGTGTATGCCTTTTCTTTTACCTTACATTACTCATGTTATCAACTTTTGCTTATCGCATTCTGTATTTCCCAATCGCTGGAAAAAATCGTTTGTAACTCCTTTACCTAAAGTTAATAATCCAACAACTTTGCAACAGTTACGACCGATAAGTGTACTGCCAACCCTATCAAAGATTTTGGAAAAAGTGATCAACACTCAATTACAAGCGCATATAAACAAGAACTCTATAATACCTGCATGTCAATCTGGATATAAATCTGGCCATAGCTGCACATCTGCGCTACTTAAAATAACTGACGATATAATGACTGCTCTTGATCAAGGTAAATTAACGGTATTATTATTATTCGACTATTCGAAAGCATTTGACACTCTGAATCACGATCTTCTTTTTTCTATTTTATTATATAGTGGTTTAGACATTAGTTCTGTGGAATTATTTAAGTCGTACCTATTTAACAGAAGTCAAGCTGTAAAATATTTAGGAAATATATCAAGTTTTTTACCTGTGAGCACGGGTGTTCCACAGGGATCTATTTTAGGTCCTATACTTTTTTCTATTTATATATCAAATTTCACAGATTGTTTTTTATCTTGCTCACAACATTATTACGCTGATGATACACAATTATATTTGTCTTTTTACCCGGGTGAATCTCATCAAGCAGTAACCGCTTTAAATTATGACTTACATAATCTTTATGAATTATCTGTTAACCACTGTTTGCAATTAAATGAGTCTAAGACTAATGGAATAATTTTTGGAAATAAAGCACACGCTCAGCTGTTCAAACAAGAACATTCTTCTGCAATTTCTATCAATGGCCATAACGTACATTTCAGATCTAAGGTTAAAAATTTGGGTATATGGCTTGATGAGGAGTTGAGATTTACTCATCACATTAGTATCTGTTTACAAAAAAGTTATGCAGCTCTAAAACTTTTATTTCGATCTCGTCATATTTTAGATAGATCGGTTAAAATCTTGCTGTGTGATACATTGGTTTTATCCTTATTAAACTATTGTGACATTTTGTATAATTCCTGCATAAATTCCTTTGATATCAATAGAATTCAAAAATTACAAAATTCCTGTCTTAGACTTATTTTTGGTATCCGTAAGTTTCAGCGAATCAAGCATACATTTAAAGTCATTAGATGGTTAAACATGAAAAATCGTAGAGAGATGCATTCGATATTGTTCTATGTTAAGCTATTAAAGGAAGGATCTCCACCATATCTGTGTCATAATATTAAATATAGAACAGACGTGCATACCCTTAATTTAAGGCATAAGCATACTCTGACTTTACCTCGCCATCGTACACAATTATTTAAACGGTCCTTCTCGTACTGCATTGCTAACGTTCTCAATAACTTACCGCACGAACTTCGATATTTAACTGGTCAAAAACTTAGAAAAGCTCTTTTTTACTATTATTTTTTGAAACAATAATTTATTGGTTGCTCGTAGTGGGTCATTGTCATTTTGATCATTTGTTAACTGGCTAATATTATGTTTTGCTAGTTACCGTAAATTGGTAATTATTTCTTCACAAGTTATCTTGTTCAATTACTGTGTAATTTTTTTCTTGTTTTTTTTTTCTCATTTTTCATTTCTAGCTGCTCTGTTTGTCATCTTTAAACCTTTGGGGTTAGATGGAAGAGCAGACATATGCTAATTGCTTGAATTTGGTTATTGTATGTGGAATACAGCTGGCATATGTGCTGAATCTCGCCCTAACTGTAAATTCCAATTGTTTTAATGTGTTACGTTTATAGTAATAAAGACATTTATTATTATTATTATTATTATTATATTTACATATAGTAGCGACAACGATTGATGTTGCCGCTGGGGCAAAATCACGTTGGTATCCCTTAAGTCCCTAGCATATTTAAAAATCGCCTAGGAAGTTGTATAATTAAATTAAAATGTGACATTGACAGTTGTCGTGTTTTTATTCATTTTTCTTTTCGGGGGCTAATTTGAAGTCGAGGACTTGGAAATGCTAGGGTGTTGTGTCAATAAGTGTAAAAATAGTGGCAGAAAAGGATTTCAGGTATTCAGATCTGTTATTTTTTCACTGTTTACACTGAAATTATGTTATAATTTTCTTCATTCGCGTCGATCTATTGTCTTAATTGTCTATTTACGATTTTGTCAAAATGTTAACTCCTTCCATCTGGACTGCAATTTTTTCTTTTTGCTGATTAAATTACCATATTAAACGCCTGGGCTTTAATTGATATTAATATTCTGCTGTAATAGTTATTTACTATACAAGTGGGATAACAGCATCATTAATATACGTGTGTGTAAGTTACAAACGAGTGCGTAGTACGAGTTATGTAAGCACACAAGTATATTAATGATGCTGTTATCCCACATGTATTGTACAAAATTTTATCTACGACTGCCTAAAATTGAGAAAAGTGCATTAAGAGAAATGTCAGATCTGTCATTTTCAAAAATATTTTAGTAGGCAAATGTCATTATGTCATTCATTTGACACTATTTCAGTTACGTAATGAAGTCATTACACAACTCAGTTGCGTAATGAAACCATTACATAACTGAGTGGTGTAATGAGCTTCATTATCTAACTGAAATAGTGTCAAATGAGTGACGTAATGAGTTACTTATCCCACTCGAGTAGATAAAATATATTATCAACATATAATAGTCATATAACTATGTGTAAGCAATTTGTAATAAGATTTTGATAACTGTTTCTTTAAATGATATGTTGGTTGTTTCATCAATCATAAACATAGCAAAAACATTTCAACATTTTTATGAACACCGCTTTTAACCACAATTATTCCAGCTCCTTCTATGCAAAGACAAGGATGGCAAGGTTGGTGTCCGAGTCAAGCCAATAAACAACGGGATTTTTGTCTGTCTGATAATCGACAAATCTCCAGCTGCTCTGGCAGGGCTACGCTTTGGCGACCAAATTCTGCAAATAAATGGCCAAACGGTGGCCGGCTACAGCATGGACAAGGTCCACGAGATGTTCCGTAAAAGTCCAGTCAATGGCATTTCCGTCGTTGTTCGTGACCGCCCCTTCGAGAGGACCCTCACCTTGCACAAGGACAGCACTGGTCACATCGGCTTCCAGTTTAAAAATGGAAAGATCATCAGTTTGGTGAAGGACTCGTCGGCAGCCAGGAACGGCCTTCTGACAGACCACCAGCTGCTGGAAATCGAGGGACAGAATGTTGTAGGAGTGAAGGATAAGGGAATATCGAAGTTGATTGACAATGCAGGGCAGGTTATTACTGTAACTGTGATCCCTTCGTTCATATACGAACATATGGTGAAGAAGTAAGTGTCAGACGTTGTTAAAGTTAGATTTTGATTGGTTTGCTTTCAGAATGTCTACCTCGCTGATCAAGGATATGATGGACCATTCGATTCCTAATTTGTAAATTGCCGGCTACACTGGGACTTGAAATCTTGCAATGTCTGCCTATAATACACATGTGCACAGTGTTTGTAATTTTTTATATTCTTAAGTGTTGATTGCATATCGAAATGTTTGTACTATTACTACCCTCTGTCTTTACCATTATAAGACTGATTTTATCTACAGATCAATTATAGCAACCTTCTTATAAAGTTTTCCTAAACTAGGTTTTAACTCTCCGTACAAGACTTTTATACAGAATTTTGTTTTTTAAATTACTATTTTGTTTAGATAAAAATATCAATTTAACCTACTGTATTGTCTTCAGCATTTTTATATTACTCAGTTATTTGTTAGAGTAAGAACTAGCAATTTTTATTAGAGTGAATATGTTGGAACTGCTTGATTTAATGGCAAGTAAAGTTTGAATTAATAAATGTCATACTCTGTAACTATAGTGTAAGAAAAGCGAAATGTAGATCTTAACTGCTCCGTGATTGGGCAAATTGTTTTAGTTCAGTTATAATAACAATTTACAGATTGCTCATCACTATAGGAAAGATCAACGGAATGTGAATTGATGGCGTGCAACTGAAATTGCATTTCGTTGTGCCAGTTCTTCTAGTGGAATAATGGCAACCATTCGTTATGTGGCATATATTATACTGTATTGTTAATGAAACGTAAGCAATGTTGCTTGTAAATGATTATTGATTACTTTTAAGGCAAATTAATATTTTTACATAGAACCTTGTGGACGAATGTGATTAGCTGTGCCAGAATAGAGAGATAGGAATGGAAGTTACTCGATAGTTTTATATTGTATTACCCTTATTTACCAAATATATGTATAATCTCATAAGTGGTTGTCATTAGGGGACATTATGTCCTGAAGGAGGTGTAACTTACAAACAAGGACGTCGTGGGCAGGCCTGATGAGTTTTTGGTTTTTCCTGCTGGTGGATATTCTGCTGAATCATCAATACAGGTCAAAAAGTTTTATAATGAATATGGTGAAGGTTTTCCTCTTCTGCATGAATAAGAATAATTAACAGCACTGACTAATATTAGGAAAACATCAACTTTTATATACCTATACAGTGTGTCTCACTTTATCATGTTACGCTTTCAATCTTTTATACCATGAGTCAATCGCTGAACATGGAACTTATATTTCCATGACTGCTTAAGGTACAGGTTCTTAGAGCAGTTTACGACGTACAGCGTTTGCAGTCGTTTGACAAAATCTAATACATGTTGAAATAATCAGGGTGGTTCAAAGTTCGTTGAAACCGGTTTTATTTGATTTGGACGTAGTGCTAAGCTGATCGTTCTAGAAATACAACACAATTATTAGTGTCATTATTCCAAGTTGTTTTTAAATTTTTTTAGTATAATGTAGTTTTTCTCTGCAGAAGAAAATGCAATATTGATTGATGTAGTAAGGCACCATCCTGCTCTGTATTTAGTGAACGGTAGGAATTATACAAATGCGGTAATTAAAAATAATATTTGGAAAACAATAGCAGGACGAATGGGGAAAGGCAGTAAGTACTAAGTAAGTGATACTGAACAGAATTGCCTGGAGGCTGGATCAGGTTTCTGTTACTTGCACTGGTTCTTTGTCCCTAATATTTAAGCACAGGAATGACACTGCATTCCTGTTTTAAGACAACTTAAGTCAATGTCACTTAAAGGGACGATAATTACATAACTACCCGAAGTGCAGCCTCACACTTCAATATTTAGGCTTGGAAAGATAGTATCGATGTAATTGAATCAAACAGTCAATGTCGATTAGTTTTATTACAAAGATAAATGGGCTTTTATACAATATAACTGATTAGATACTAAATAAAAACATTTCAAAGTGCAAAGGTATAGTTCACTAGAACCATTCTAAAATTGCAAAATAAGTAGTAAGCAATTATAGTTTCGCATTGTCTGCGAGTTCGTGCGATGAACTCGAAGTTCTAGGTCATGTCGTAATATAGTAAGCTTACTGTTGTGATAGCGGTCTTTAAACCACTGATTATGAAGCAAAACTGGCTTTTAAATTGTGAACGATATTTCGTAAATTTTGACTGGAAATTTACATCTGTTTAATCTAAATTAAACAGATACCAACTACAATAAAAGTTTATTGCAAAACCAGATAGTACTATCGCGGCTTAAAACTTTGCACGATACTTAATCTAGTTACTTGGTTTTATTCACAGTGACTTAATGTGTATCTAATTACTTGTAATTTTTCACATTTTGGGGTTATTGTCGTATTACTAGCTTATTCAGGCTTTTTGATAAATGGTACTTTTTTTGCAACCAACTTCATTAGTCACACGTTGCAGTGACCATCCCTTTTCTAGTTTTGCGATAGAGAAGCCTTTTTCGGCCTTGCGTAGAACATGATTCGGCATTTTAATTTTTGAAGGCAGAATGTCTATTGTACAACTGACAATTGAGTGACTTTAATCCACTTGGTAAAACCATACATACACAAGGCAAACAAACTGTGCGAAATTTTTTGGCTGCAATAGTGCATCAGGAAATTCTCGACACATATTATCTTGTCAATACACAGCACCGTGTGCAGAATTAAAATATGTTTTGAATGTTTCTTAGACACAAGAGGGCTCAAATGTTTGGCCTCCAAAGCCTCCTCAGCTTTATGGTCTTCCTAAAATTAATAAAAAAGACATTCCCCTCGGGCCCATTGTCAGTACCATAGATTCCCCTACTTACTCATAAGCAAAATACTTTCCCAATATCTACAGAAAGTTTACTGGTAAGGCTCCATCGTATGTTTGCAATTCAGCCTATTTCGTTGAACTTATCCGACATAATAATTTTCATTGCTTGCTTGCTTGCTTGACGCCACTTTGAGAGTGAACCCGTGGGCCGAATTGGCTGATTTTGGAGTCAATCGACTCAGGGCGACGCAAGTAAGCCAGTAGTAGGGTTTTCAAATTTCTATAAGTGACTTTTTTATGTGGATTAGCTAACCTCAAAATCAACTCAATACACAAAATGGATCACTCTTGTACAAATTGCATTAAATGAATTATTTCGCGCCCAATTTGCTAGTCTATATACATATATATAAAACTGAAAGTCCTGACTCACTCATTCATTCATTTACTCACTCATCAACGCCCAGCCCAAACCCTTGGACCTAGAAAGCTGACATTTTGCACAAAGGTTCCCTTTATGATGTGTACAAGGAATAAGGAAGGATATTTCGAAATTCAACCCCTAAAGGGGTAAAATGGGGGTTGCAATTTTGTATGAAAAATAATATTAAATAGACATTTCGACTTGAAACTTCGTAGAAGTACTCCTAAAAACAAATAAGCAAACACGTATTTCGTGATTTTCCGAAAATCAACCCGTTAGGGGGTGAAATGGGGTAAATAAACCTAAAAATCGATATGGGTGTCGTTAGTGAGGTTTTTTGGGACGTTGATTGCGAAAACGCCATTTGAAATTTGGCAGGCAGATTTCTCATAGGGAGTAGGCATCCGCTAAGAAAGGACTTTTGAAAATTCAATCCCTAAAGGGGTAAAAAAGGGGTTGGAATTTTGTAAGATTAAATTTTGAACTAAGTCATTCAAAGTTTTTGGAAATTTGTCCACTGAAGGTGAAAATAGGAGATGACGGGACGGGACGGGACGGGACTAGACGGGAAAGGATGAGAATGGATGGGAGGGGAGAGGAGGAAACGGGGCAGGACGGGACGGGAAGGAAAGGCATTGGATGGGAGGGGGGAAGAAAACGGGGCGAGACGGGACGGGACGCGATGGGAAGAAAAGGGATGGGATGGGATGGGAGAAGGGGAAGGGACGGGACGGGACGGGACGGGAAGGAAAGGGATGGGATGGGATGGGAGGGTAGGAAGGGATGGGACGGGACGGGGCAGGACGGGACGGGACGGGGCAAGACGGGACTGGACGGGAAGGAAAGGGGAGGGATGGGATGAGATGGGAGGGGAGGAGACGGGACGGGGCCGGGAAAAGGGACGGGGACGGAAAAAGGGGCGGGGACGGGGACAGGGACGGAGACGTAGCTGGGATGGGATGGGATGACAGAAAATAATTAATCATTATTTAATACACAAATAACGAACCTCGCGCGTACGAAGTCGCGGGTAACAGATAGTATCCAATATAAGCGTTGAACCTGAGGATTTACTTGTGAGTTTCGATGTCACTTGTTACCGTTACGGCGACTAAAAAGAAGCAAGCAAAGGCCAACGGCTTCTCAGCCGGAGCTGGTCGTGGGTAAAAACAAAACACTGATAAGCTTTAGCTGAAAAATAAAATATGGGCGCCAAGTAGCTAGTAACCCAGCACTTTGCTAAACAAAAGATAAGCTACGGAAGGCGCTACTAACCAAACCTGAAAATATAAAGGGTAACGGCAAAGGCACAAATCATATACGCAGAATAGGTCAAGGTAGTATAATTTTCGAGAACAGAAATACAATACACAATTAAAATACACACACACGAAATCTCAATATACGGCTACCAAATCTTATCACAATATCTCAATAGGGAGACCATATCACAGTTTAATCAATATCAACAGAGGCTTGAGGCTAAACTCACCACAGTACAGCCAGATTACATATACAAGGGCATCAAGCGAAATCAGCGGGCGGGCCCAGAATTAATAAAATTTCACACAATATGTATATAAAGTGCTAATTAACAGTATTAGTAAAAGATTACAAAATTGATATTAAATTTGGCCAAATGCATTACTAAATAAGCACTAAAGAAGAGCTCGGAGACTCGTGGCTCCGGCGTAATGATTAAATTGAAAGGTAAATTTAGTAGGTGGGTTGAATTTAACTGAACACCCTGTATGCAAGGTTCCTCTCGTAATTAAATAAAGATTAATTCACATTAGCGTCGCCGCGGTCCGACAAGATCTTGCGGTGGTACCACGAAGCGATTTCGCGAACAATGCAATGTACTCTGCATTATAACGGCCGAGGTGCGAGCAGTAAAAATAATTGCTTGCAAAGCTGGGTAAATAGCATAATTCAACGGTGTAAATAATAACACTTAAAATCTACAACTCCGATAAAATTTAGCCCGAATTCGGTTACAACGCGATTCCGATAAAACTATTCCGAATTAAGAAGCACTTTCGCCTAAATGACCTACTTGGCTATTTACTGTGCGGAAGAGCTACCGCTAAAACTGATTCTTGCTGAAGGCAAACTCAATCATAATCGTGCAGGTGAGTTCATAGCTTTAAAAACACACAATATAACAAACGTAAGTCTATCGAGCACCTTGCAGCGTTGCCACGCAAACGGCCTAAGGGGGCACTTGATTCCCGAGAGTTCGAAACGGAAATATTAAACTGACAGACCTTTGGCAGTTGGCTTCTCTTCCGCTGCAGATGTTAAAAACAGGGGGGGCCTAAGGACTACGAGGGGGCCAAGCCATCACCAGGTAGCTGAGGGGATGCCATAGTCAGCGAAACTCGTCACCAGGCTAGTGGCTACGTGACCACAATGCGACAGCTGCGATTAGCTCGGTAGTCTTGCTCCCAACGAGGAGAATTCGACAGGCATGCTACCGTCGAGTAAAAGGTACCGTCGAGTAAAAGGTACCGTCGAGTAAAAGCTGAAAGGCAAATAACCATGGAAATACACCGAATAAGTCCAAATAAATTCACCTACCCGTTTCAGGTTTTCTACGGCTGTTCAACGCCAAAGTAAAAACATGTGCTTTGCTAGAGCGGAATCCCCAAACAATATTCGGGCTGGAATTCGCCAAAAATGCAACTCACAAAGCCTAATTCTGAACTTCCATGGAGTTCACGACACAAAAAGGCACAATTCCAGATTAGGATGCTAACGAAAAATCCTGGTTTAGGTACGTCATCAAAACGTAAATTTCGAAGCACCTAGCTCTTGCAGCACAGGATGGCGGAAAAATGTCAAGATGGTTTCCAAAACTGATAAAGCCCAAAAATCAAATTTCTGGGGAAAGGGAAAATGCATGAGGTGAAGCCTACACTGCAGGGGCATTTGGACCCATAAAATCGACCGAATGGTTTACTTAGTTTGCAATACAGCTATCAAACGATCTGAATGCTCAAAGATAATGCAGGGAAGATCATACCTCAAGAAATACATGGTAAAAAGTTAATTTTAACCGAGATTAGGGCAAATAATTAGGCGAATAGCTAAAAATGAATTTTGACCCGTAACACACTTCTCTTTTTACTAAAGTTCCTATTCCCGATTTCATAGTCATAATCCAACACTTGTTTTATCAGAGCAAGGGGAGACGTCTTCAAGTCTACCTGGTACCTGCCCTTATAGAAAAATGCCTCTCCCACTGATTTCCTATTTCAAAGCCAGTTCTTTAAACAAATCTCTGGTGCGGCCATGGGTTCTCCTCTTTCACATATCGTTGCCAATATTTTTATAGAAGCTTTCGAAACTGTAGCTCTGGAATCTTCAGAATTGAAACCCATAACCCAATATTTGGTTCTTATACTGTGACAATAACATTATTATTTGATCACTTTACCCATCTTCTTAAACCATATCAATAGTCAACATCAAGACATTAACTTTACTGTGGAGATAGAAAGTAAATGCTCCCTTTCATTCTTATTAGATGTACAGGTTTCTCGCCAACCCAGTGGCTAAATTGTCTCTGGTGGCTAACTTGGTCATTCTATAGTCCATTTACTTGACATCTGCACTGTCAAACTGACATTATGTTGGCACCACTGCTATTTTTCACATTTTAACAATTAAATTACTGTACAGTCTAATAAAAAACACATTATTTTTGAGGTATAGTCAAGAAATGGTTTTTTAATTTGACACTGACAGTGCAGATGTCAAGTAAATGGACTATATATATGGCAAACCCACTCACTGTGATATCATTTTTCGATCCGCTTAATTGTTTTCTCAATTTACCAAAATACTTCAGGCCTAACCTGTATATTTTTATTTGCTTTGTAATCAGTTTGAATTTCGAATTGTTCAATTTTCCAGTTTCGCTCATTTTGTATCTGTATCAGAATAGTCAAAATTTTCGCTCGTTATCTCTTTTTGCGACACGAGGCGCATTTTTTTTTCGGCGACTTGAGCCAGCAACACGCTAATTCCGAGATACCCAGTTTCTATGTTTGTTATTCCCATATTAATTGGCCGCTCTTAGCTCTTTTATTGCAATTATTGGTGACAGGCAGTTTTTGTCCCAATAAATATTGTCTGAGCAAATATCTCGCCACATTTTGCCTTGCTTCGGCGGCGGGCGGTGATTTCGAGCCTTCCTCCACGTCCCGAATGCCAGCAGCTCAATAATCGACAGCTCCAAGTGCAAGTATTCTGCCTGATTTTGTAAAAAAACCCACAATCGTATGGCAACTCACGGCCGGCATTATCTTCGGGATCTTGCGGGTAATAGGAGGTTAGTGTGGTGAATCTACGTGTAATTTAATTATGACGCCAGCATATGATGGGTTACGTACCATTAAAACCGAATACATGCCTTGTATTCAGGATATTAAATTTATTGTAATCACTATATCTCGTCCAATATCCGGGTTTAAATAACTTTTGTATTTATAACTCCAGAATTTTTTATTAGTGTAATCTCTGCGTTGTTGTAAAAGGCGCACCCGGTGACCTGAAAATAAGGTTTTTTTTTATTGACAGCGATGTGCACATCTCTCGATTTAATTGACGATTTTAATTGATTATTTCCTTCATATCCATAATAATGCGTAATCACTATGGTTTCTGTCAGTTTAACAATGACAAAAATTCAAACGTCACAATTTAACCTCGGTTAAATATGTGTCAAAATTTTATCGCTTGTGCAGAATTTTAACATGATTATTAACGGTGCTTCACCAACTGAATTTTATCTATTTATTCAGGAAATAATCACGCCGAACATCCCGCGTGCATGTAAACTAGCCTGAATAAATTTTGACGATTTTCTGTCAGAATGTCTTACTCTGAAGAAATATATCTCGTAACTTTTCCGCCCCACAATCCTCGTGCTACGCACTCGGGATTCTTGTTGCGCGGCAAATTTACTTGAAAAATTTCTTAGCAAAACATTCTGACAGAAAACGTCAAAATTTAACGGCTATTTTAATGCACTTGCGATATTACTGTTTATTAAAAAACCACAATAGGGGTTCTTTCGAGTAATGCGTGTGGAAACCTTCCTTAAAATTTTTCTTATTTTTTTGTGTTTTAAAGCTACTTGCAGGGTGCACAGCTGATTAGAATCCACGATCCAAAAAGCGCCGAATTGAGCTAGTTCGGCCCACGCTGTAGTGTTAGGAAATTTCAGATTTTCCGCATGGTAAGCGCAAAAGATCAGTTAATTTGCATTCTAGCAGCTACCAATTTAACTACTCTAGCTCATTTGACGCAGGTTGGCTCTTTTTTCGTGGCAACTGATTGCCATCTACATGCCGATTCCCACCATCATTCTACACAAAAAGTTTCCATGATCAATTTGCTTGTACAACGGGCTGTTTTCATATTTCAACCCCATAATGTCCACGCTGAATTAAACCATATTCGGAAAGTTCTTAGGAACAACGGTTACCATGCTAAGGATATACTGTCTGCCATCTATCACAATCTTCATGCACGGCCACCCAAACCTCCAAAAACCGATCCTCTCGCAGCAATAGTCTTTCTTTTTTATATTCACCAAGTAGGAAAGTTTCTTCGAAAACAAAACTTAAAACCGTATTCAAACCTCTGAGCAAAATTTCAAAGCTTCTCCCTTCAGCGAAAGATAAATTAAACACTATGCCATCTTAAATGTGTTTATAGAGTCCCTTGCTCTGTAATCCTGAATATATTGGTGAAATAGGACGTTGAGTAAAAACTCGTATCTCTGAACAACAGCACTGTCTCAAGTTGGGTCTTGTTTCATCATCAGCCATCACAGAACACTAACGCGATACTGGCTATAAAATCCTTTTTGATGAAACTTTTATTATCTGCAAACCCACATTCTTCTTTAGCAGAAAGATTCGCGAGGCCATTGAGATTTACAAACACCCTAATAATCTTGGCACTTGCCTATAAATTCTCGCCTTTCTCCTTCCGATCGTTAGAAGAGTACCTTGGCGTGGTTTACATGTTGAGTTTCCGTGGTCTTTTTGCTTTTTCCTCCTGATGAAGCCCCTTACGAAAGTGGGCGAAATGTTGAGTACTTTGACCTGAATAATGACACGGTCCAATTCCAGAAGTCGTTTATTGCATAATGAGAGCCTCCAAAATCATCTAAATGCTTCATCCAAGTATTACATGCGGTTGCACAATATCAGTGCCAGGAAGAGCAATTGCCGGTGGAATATTGAAACCCCCATTGTGAATTTCCTTTGAAATATTTGATTTCATAACGATGCCGGCATCACTTTCTCTTCTGTACCGTCCAACATCGATTGCCAGAAATCTGTATCTTGCATCAATTAGTGCAAGCAAAACAATTGAATGAAATTATTTATAATTAAAAAAATAGGAATTCTGCACTATCAGGGGACCGAATTGTAACATGTAACATTCGCGATTACTACTAATAAAAAAGAGGAATACCTGACAAGGACCAGGACGGATATGGTAGCAAACGATGATGAACAAAATATGTTTCATAAGAAATTCCAGCATTTAATATTTCTAGAAATCACTTCTTTGTTTGCAAGTAGATAAGAAGATACCGATTTTTTATTTATTTCTCTTTAGTATATCACAGGATTTTTTCTCTAGAATCATCAGTAGCAGAATTGATATTGTAATTCTAGCTGCGGCTTTACAAAGATTTCTGGATTATATTTAATTTTGTAAATTAACCTGTAGCACAAATTATATATGTCCTTATGAATGGTACCTTCTGTGTAAGGCCAGGGTCCGGTTTACTTATACTTTGACTAATTTAAAGAACAACTCAACAGGAAATACATTTATTCACTACTATATACATAATAAGATTTTACGTGAAAAATAAATATCATTTGTAATTGTAAATACAAAATAAAATTTTAACTGGATTCTTGATTCGGTTAGGCCACCCAACTGGCACGGCGGTCGTAGTTTCCAACCGTTTGGCAACCGCTGGAACTCCCTAAGATGGATTGTGGTGGTTGGCAGTACTGTGAACACAATGTCAATTCCTCTAATTAATGGAAGTACTAAGTTATCTCGGATTTTGTGTAATAAATTTTGTTTAATAAGTGCCGCTTTAGTTTTCGAATAACACCTGGATGTCCTTACTCTGATTACCCATGTGTGTGACCGCAGCAGGTCATTTGCTGATAACCACATGGGGCCGAAGGCTATCGGTTCTGATACCAGATACTTCGAACGCGTGTCGAGGTCAAATAACCACGGGGCTTGAAGGTATGTGAGTTATAACCCGGAGGAAATTACTATGCAGTATTAAATTTAGATACGGTGCCGACACCACTTCCAAATTTACGCGGGGCGACTGATAAGTTACTGGACTTCGAATGAATTACAATCATTCAAGACGACTTTCAGCCGGCTTTACTTTTTAATAATAAAATTAACTAAGTTTCGGGAATGAGGAGATCGCACTGCCCGATCTCAGACAGGTGTGATTTCCTCAGATTAAGCTAGAAAAGTTTACGGGACATAGAACCGCTTCAGGTGATGTTAACTTATCTCAAATCGTACAACCCGATCTCAGGCTTGTTTGATTTGCGCGATTAGATATAGAACTTTAGCCAATTTCAATATAGTGTAACCTGATCTTAGGTGTACCCTAGCTTGAAACTAACAAAGTGATATCCCTTCGCGAAGATGTGTTAGCTATTAATGAGAAACCCTGCAAGACTTTTAATCGTTTTAAATGGGGTTGTTTCGCCTCAAATTATTTCGTATTACGCACCCCGATCTCAGGCTTACGTCATTCGGAACAAATCAGCTGTAAAACCTCGTTCTAGTAAATTACTGGTATTTTACTGGAATGTTTTCTGGTGCGGAAATTGGCTGAAGGCCCTTGTCAATTTCGGTTGGCCTAGCTGAGGCCGGCACGAAGCCGTCCCCAGCTGAAGCCGCAGGATCGGCCTCGGGAAACAAAGTTTGCGCCGCCGGGATAAGTTCACGGAGCGAATTCGGTTTTATACGCGGCGATCGGGTCTCGGACATCGGCGTACATTGAGGGAGTGGTGCGCCGTGAACGATTCTCCGTTCCAGCCGCGTCGATCGAGGAGCTCGCGATGATGCTGCAAGTTTGAGCGCATTCGAAATTTCAATTGTTGTAACGTTCATTATTGCGAAAATGCGAATATTAAGCGCTTTTAATTTTAAATTAAATTTGGTAGCGCTTAATTACGAGCGAAACGTTACAATATTAACTCTGCATTTGAGCCATGTGTGGAACCCGAAAACTCACGTAGTAGTGCTAATAAAGATAGTGCTCGTGACACTGAAACTGAAGCGAGTGGTACTTATGGTAATCGTAAGCACGAGCTAATGGCACAGCTGTCGCTCTCAAATCTAAGGAAGAGATGAACTTGGGCTGGAGACACATGACCGTTTAGTTTTATTCAACGACTTCACCTTAAAACAGGACGTAACCACAGAAATACCAACTAACAATATCAAGAAACTTTAGCTAAACATAGTAAGAGCAGCAAGGCATGTCTTGCAAAGAACAAAGCGATGCTGGTTATTAATGAAATAAGAAGAATTAGAGAAAGAACAGCTCTATACTAAATTTCAAATAAGCATGGAGTAGTTGGAACTAAGAAGTAATCATAACTATGCCATGATTGGTCGAACCAAAGTCAGCATTACAACCATCTGAAAATCAAATGTTTTTCCAAAATTGTCAATTTGACATTCGGTATGAATCCTAAAAAAATAAAAGGAAAACTGATAAATAGCGGATAAATGAAGCTGGCCTACAACGTTCATTGGAATTATATAGGACGAAATTATTGTAAAACACGAGCAGTCACACAAACTTATATTTTCGTAGTATAAAACTGAGTTTGAGTTCAGAGCGTCATCTACTGCATTCTTGTTTGAAATTTAGTGTAGTTCATGAATTAAGGAAGATCCCACAAAATCTCCCTGTTGAACCGGACTCCTCTGATCCAGCTCTTTCACTATTATTTTGCAGTATCATTACAACTGTTTTCAGCTTTCAGCTGAGCTATGAAATGGAACATTTGGCGCAAGCCAATACAGGACCAACATCCATACAAAATGTGTGGTTATAAACTGCTTCAAGAACATCAGCACGACAAGCATATTACGCATCTAATTTAGCAGACGATTTCGAGCAGGTCAGTCCGATGATAATACTTAAAATGCATTATAGTATAAATATAGGTACAGAAGTATACCTACGTATCTATAGTCAGTCCGATGATAATACTTAAAATGCATTATAGTATAACTATAGATACGTAGGTACACTTCTGTACCTATATTTATTTATTTATTTCGTACTCAGCCAACGGCCGTTAGGCGAATTATAGGCGTCGGTGTACATTTATGGGGACTTTCAACCCCACTAACGACTGTCATGATGTTATTATGACATCCCGGACCAACTATTTCCGTGGCAGCCGTACCACGAGGCGCCGAGAGAAGCAGCCGTGGAACTCCCATCCAAGTTCTGACTAGAATGAGCGTTGCGTAACTCTACTGATCGAACGTGGACGCTTAATAAAGAAATGTTTGGAGGCTTATTAGGAACTTGCTTGAAATTTAGCATTTATTTTATTATACAATGTGATGCAAAATCTATTTGTATCTTTATTTTTACATTCTTAAAAAAAACACCATCTTGAGCTTTCAAATTTTTTGAACTCAAAATACTCTTATCTAAAAGTTAAAGTGGCATATTCAAGCATTTTGTCGAAGAAGAAAAACACTTAAAACAGTTGAAATATGGTCAGTTTTTACTTTATTTCAATTTACGATTGTAATTGATGTGATGGCTTATGATTATCAAATTTAATATTTTCTGACTGGCCATTTTCATAGTAACAACATACCCGAAATCAGTAGGGTTTTAAACAGAGATGGGTAAGTACTGAAGGAAAGTATTTAAGTACAAAGTACAAATTACTTTCTATGCATTGTATTTAGGCAACAAGTACAAATACTTGATGTATCAATAGTATATTATGATACTAGTGTATAAGTACGCCTTTAAAGCACGTGCGACGAGTTTAAAAGCACGACGCGCTAGCGTCTGATTTGTGAATCTAAGTCAAACATTTGAAATTCAAAACCGTGCACTAGTAGAAAATTTTCGCTAATACAACTTGGTTTTAAAATTTGAAATAACTTATTTATTATCGTTGTTTAAATTATAGTCGGGGAGGCAGTGAACTTTTTTCGGTACTTATTTCCCCAGTCAGTATTTTGGGTTATTTTGGTTTAGTTAATGGTGCTTTTTGAAGATTTGCAAGTCTGGCTATTGATTTCCGATGGAATCGATAGGTTAGGTTAGTGACCTAGGGGTACTTATTTGCCCAGTCATGAAACTCGTTGTACTAACTGTCGTTAGCATGAAAGTCAGTAAAAAATTAGTCTGGCTGATCTGCGCCTATGGAAAGTATGTCTGGCATGATATTAAAAAAGAAAAAATAAGTACCCCAATTGGACTTATTTTTCCAGTCCTGAAAATTTATAAGGTGAAAATATGTATTTCAAAATAATTTTTAAAAATAGTCTGGCTGATCTGCGGCTATGGAAAGTAAGTCTGGCATGGCATTAAAAAAGGAAAAATAAGTACCCCAATTGGACTTATTTTTCCAGTCCTGAAAATTTATAAGGTGAAAATATGTATTTCAAAATAATTTTTAAAAATAGTCTGGCTGATCTGCGGCTATGGAAAGTAAGTCTGGCATGGCATTAAAAAAGGAAAAATAAGTACCCCAACTGGACTTATTTTTCCAGTCCTGAAAATGAATAAGGTGAAAATATGTATTTCAAGATAATTTTAAAAAATAGTCTGGCTGATCTGCGCCTATGGAAAGTAAGTCTGGAATAGCATTAAAAAAAAATCTGGTGTGATACACTCACACAACTTCCTTTTACAGTGTTCTTATAATTAGTCAAAAATTTCATTTTTAATTTTTAGCCATTTGTCAAAAATTTTCAAAAATTACAAATACTACAAAAACGGTACAAAATCGAGTGTTAGTTGAAGAGACAAATTTTCTCTAGAATTTTAAGGTGAATTCAAAAATGTAATAATATACCGGGTGTTTTATTTAAAATGGGAGTTAATAAAAAAAATAGCAAAAAAAACAAAAGAAACCCATTTTAGAAGTATTCAATTGGAAAATCACCTATTTCACATTAATACACATTAAAAATGTAGTAAAAATGTAAAGTTTAAAAAAAATCGTTAGAGCCGTTTTTGAAAAAATCGTAAAAAACTGAAAAATCACAAGAGTAAACACCTACTTCCGGTTATGCGATTTTCTTCAAAAGCTTGCTGTCTCATCTACATAGTACACAAAATTTATATATGAAGTTTCAACGCCATACCTCTTTTCGTTTTTGAGATATTCTGTTCACAGACACACAGACAGACAGACACACAGACACACAGACAGACAGACCAATGAAAAAAAATATGTTTTTTGGGATCAGGGGACTCTAAAACGTGAAGATCTGTTGAAAACTCAATTTCGAATTTTTGGGGTGAATCCAATACTTCCTTTATAGTAAAAGGAAGTAATAAGTACCCTAATTGGACTTATTTTCCCAGTTCTGAAAATTCATAAGGTGAAAATATGTATTTCAAAATAATTTAAAAAAATAGTCTCGCTGATCTGCGGCTATGGAAAGTAAGTCTGACATGGCAGTAAAAAAGAAAAAATAAGTACCCTAATTGGACTTATTTTCCCAGTCCTGAAAATTTATCAGGTGATAATATGCATTACGACATAATAAATAAAAATAGTCTGGCTATCATTGTCGATCACGAAAGCCCTGCCAGACTCATTTAAAGGAGCGTAACTTGGTAATGTATAAGTGACCGCACCAGTGCATTTGGCGTCTGGGCTCAGACAGGGAAGACAGTTTCCATTTCGTAGTACTAACAATTTGGCAGAGTATACGATTACAATATTAAATATAAAAAAGTCTGGCAACCATTCGGAGCTCCACCAGGCTAGTGAAAGTTGTTAATTTTGTAAATTACTTACTTCATTATCTTAATTATATCAGCGAAGAGACACAATGATATAAATGTTTCACGACAGTGCAAAAATGTAACAAAAACAGTGTAAATAGTACTTACATTTAATTAAAAAACGACAAAAATTAAAATTATTGCATCTGTCCTTGTGTGTCATGTTCCTCATGGAGGTCATCGCAATAATTTTCGTCGTCAGTTGATACTGATGCATTTTCATCATCGTCATCATGAAACTGATTTTCGTCATACAAACAGCTGCCATAATCATAATCATCACCTACATGAAAATATGGATTTGTTAGTCAAACAGTATCAAACATTTTTGTATGATTTTTGTATGAAAATGATTTTCACCATTGCAAACCTTATAAATTTTATTATTGTACTTCTTTCAATTACTTGTTGAAGTGATAAAATTGTGTCCAATTTTTTTACACTTCAGGGCCAGCGGTTATTAAGGCCTGTTAAAATCAGGTATAGGCCTTATTAGGCAACACTGTTTATTTTATTTCGTTTTATATTCTTGTCATAATGTTGCTATACGAAGACCACGGGCAAAAACTCGCTTTTTTACATATTAAAAAAAATTACATTTGTATGCTATTACGACAATTGAGATATTTACGTTGTACACAGAGGTAATAGAAGACAAGACAAACTTTTTATTTTTTTTACTAACAACGGCGGGTTTTTCCACGTGGTCTTCATACACCGGTCGCTTCTGCATCGCCTAGTCGCGCTTCTTTACATGAGTCTGGCAAGGGTTTGGTGATGCACAATGGCAGCCAGACTGTTATTATTTATTATGTTATAATAAATATTATCACCTGACAAAATTTCAGAACTGAGAAAATAAGTACCCTGAAATCACTTATTTTTTCTCATTTATGCCCTGCCAGACTCATTTTCCATATTCGGAGATCAGCCAAACTAATTTTTTACTGACTTTCATTGTAATGTTTATTTGTACACAAAGTTTCATTACTAGGAAAATAAGTCCAACTAATGTACTTATTTTATAATTATTTAAACCTTTACCTAAAGCATCACTAACTAAATCAAAATAACCCAAAATACTGACTGGGAAAATAAGTACCGAAAAAGTTCCTGCCTCCCCGACTATTACGTGTGCCCAGAAAAAATACACGAGATGTATTCATATTTCACATACCTAACGTTAACTTCACGTTTAATAAGCCATTTAGAACATTGTTCAAATTTTTAAATGAAGTATCTCTATTGTCTCATACAGACTATTGCTGGTAACATAACATTTTCTTAAAATGAATTGCGAACTATTATAAATTTGATTAGACTTCCAAGAAGGGATGGGTTTTCTTTGAGTCCTTTGCAATGAGCACAGAATTTTGATAATCGATAATCTAGCATCATACGCTCTGACATGTAATTTTATTTACATTTCGCTTGTAGATTCATATAATTAAGCAAAACTTGTATGAATCTTAAAATTACATTAAAACAATCGAAATGTTCGCAAAGCCGGGGCTGTGTAGTAATAACACTGTGAAGTGGAATTCGCGTACGCAACGTTTAAAGAAAGTTCAAGCGGGAGCAGTTTCAACTAAGCGAATTTCTAGACGAACCGATTACAAGCCAGTCTAGCTTCTAAAATCGATTATTTTCACCATCTTTGGCAGAAGAAGACTAAGAACGAACTGAGATTATGGTTCTTAAAATTTGGCTGAATTTGGAGATAAAACAGGCTTATTCCAAACGAGATCAACTGTTTTTGAACATTAAATTGTTACACTGCAACTTAGCTTACCATCTTCATCCCATTGAATGGGATTTTTTGGACAACAACGTTCGAGATAAGTCTTTCACTGCATCCGTTCTTCTAAAGCAGAATTTGACAAAGAAGTTAAATATACTTATATCATCCAAAGTTCAAACTAATAACATACATATTATGCAACCAAGAGCTCCGTTAAATAACATAACCAACAATCCAACCAGCACAACATCCCCCGTCTCGGACAATCTCCAGGTAACGGCACGTGTCGAGGTCGTTAACTCCTTATCTACATCAGCTGTAGCTCTATCACAAGTACCAGCAATCACAACCACTCCGACCATCGAGAACGACTCATCAAACCAGCCACCACGCATGAAAAATAACGATATCGACGAAGATTTTTTATTACCACCATTGCTTCGTAATACAAACAACTCTCCAACTTTGAATACCGATTTGGCTACTTCTAATGTTATTGAACCGATTCCGTTATTTGCCCGAGAACAACAATGCCCTTCTGGCTATTTTAACTTAACATATAATATTAATCACGTTTTTAATGGACCTTTTAAAGAAACTTTTAATTTTCACCCTAGACTTCTAAACCTCAGTGGTGTTCAGCTTGACTCTTCTGAAATTAAATTGTTGAACTTAGGCTTGGGATTTTCGCCCCTCAGAATTTAAATGTAGCTTCAATAAAATCTTTAGCTATTTCTACGGAGTTCATTATCGAACGCTCCAAGATAGAGAGTCCTAATCTTTACAGATCTAAATGCCTTAAAATATTTTCTGAGGAGAAGAAAAATGTTGAGTCTTCTTTCAACAACACTATAAAATCATTGAAGGAAAAATTGAAAACATAAAATGTCATGATAACGAAGGCTGATAAAGGTAATTGTGTGATATTATTAAATCGAGATTTGTACATTGAAAAAGTAAACACTTTCCTAACCGAAAATAATTTTAAAGTAACTAAAAAATCCGTAATAAATAAATTTATTGTAGAATTAAAGGCATTCATCAATAAACATGCACATTTAGGAATGTATTACAAGTGACAGGCATTTGTTTGAATCACAGCAAACTGCTTTGCGTCTGAACATTTAGGCTCGATCCACACTATCGGGCTACTCTCGGTTCGATCTCGCTCCGCTCAATTTTTTATACATTGTTAGCTATGGGCACGACCTGAGCTTGAGCGTTACCGATAGTGTGAATGTGCCCATTGCTAACAATGTATAAATATTTGAGCGGAGCGAGATCAAACCGAGAGCAGCCCGATAGTGTGGATCAAGCCTTAGTTGTCAGTTTAGTTTTGCATTCTAAACTATTTATTTTTCTAGAGAGATTCACTCACATAAGTAATTACTAAACTAAACACCTAAGCTTTTTCCCTTAGTATCGGTGTTACTGTTTCCACCAAATGATTTTAAAATTTACGAACGATAACCGCTTTTAAGAACACAGCACATATTTTATTCTTTCTCAAACGTAATTGCCGATCACCATTAAAGTTAATTCATGCTTCTTCAACTAAATACTGGCCTTCGCTTTTACGCACTGATGATCCGCTTGCCCGAGTTCACATTTAAACTCATTACAGACGACTAATGTTTATAAAAGCGACAATACGTTCAATCTTTTGACGGCAGTGACTGGATGATCACCCCGCACGCACTTGCGTTGGCATTGGCTTGTTTCAATAATTCCATGGCATCACTGATTTTTGTAAAAATGCTAGTTTTATTTTTTTTAAAATGCTAGTTTTATTTTTTGCATTCCTTCGGTTATGGAAAATGAAAAATGGTTAGCAACAGTATGAATAGATGCAGTATTTTTTTCTCTACAAAAAATGTATTTACACTTTATCTCTAAAATAATTAGGGGAGCCAATAATTGGACATTAAGAATTTAACACGAGATGAAAAAAAAATTGACCGGAAGTCGACCTCGGAAAAGAAATCCGATTTCCGGTTTCTATATATTTTTGGAATCTACTCTTCAAGCTGAGTCGAATGATATATATCTCGTTCTCCTAAAATATATCTCCATTTTCTTGCTTCTCAGTTAATAATAACAAGTTAATTAGCTCTTGGCTTTGGCCAAGCCTGGTGTGTGTCTCTGTGTCAGCGGCTAAGAGAATCGAGCCTAGGGGGCTGAATTAGAAGCTGCTTAAAATGACGTTACAGCAAGTAATTGCTGCACATAAAGTTAAAATGCAGCAAACAAGCGTTTATGAATACGAATATGCAAACGCAATCTATGTAGTATACAAGTAAGTACACCGTTTGTGCCATAATTAATGATACGTTTAGAGCGTTGATTTGGAGACGCTAATTTAAAAAGGAGTTGAATAGAAAAGCGATAGCAGATGGTGATGCCTCTAAACACAGTAAGAGGTTGGAGAAACCTACCTATAAAATATATATTTTTAGTGCTTTAAGGCAGCAAGAAATCAAAACTTACCTGCACCTGGTAGAATAATAATAATAATAATAATAATAATGGCCATTTATTGATGAATAGTATTCCAAGTAATATCCATCAATACAAAATATATAATAAAGAAATTCATCAAAAGGGCGAATTAAATAAAAGGCTTTAGAATTTGCCAGTCGCCTAAGAAAAGAAAATTTTAAAGCAATCACTGGTTAGATTGATAACTGGAAGACAAGGTAACGAACAACATTTGTTTTATAGACTGCTACTGTCGAAAAAGAGCTTTAACGAAAACATTGATAATAAAGCTCAAACAATAATGAATTGTTTCAAAACTGATGAATTTGCCCAATTTTTTTATTGGGAAGAAGAATACGATCTCCCGCTAATATTCATGCGAGAAAACTGAGTTCACAATGATGAATGTGTGAATGTGTTGAACTTAAATCTCAATACGAAACTTGGCTAGAAATCAGTAAATTGGTGGAAACTTGTAGCTGCGATTTACAGTACGTACGTAGATGATAAAATGTTTGTCGAACTTTCCGACAGATGAAGATATTCTCGAAAATTATTTCTGGGAACTTGCAGTTTAAATTAAACTCCAAGCAGTGATGATCCTGCTGAACAACCTTCACCCGAGTCTGCTATAAATATTTTAAAAACTTTAAACTTATATTTACAAACTAATGATGACACCCAAGCGTTTTTTTGAAAATAAATCTAAAGAAGTGATTCATCAGTCCTTAATAAAGGATTATTTTGTTCGCAAGTGAAATATGTCTTTATACGTCGTTTATACATATAAATATGTTACCTGTATTGTACATATGCAGTTTTACTTAGAGATGAACGCGTGAGTATTCACTCACGTCAAGCACGTTTCACGCTTGATTTAAACACTCACGTTCACGACGTGACCCTCAACTCATGACGTGACCCGCAGCTTTTATTAGAAAATTCACATAGAACAGAATGGTCAAATTTAAAACCAATAAAAGATCTACAACAGAACTAAAAACTCTAAAATAAAATGTTTTGTACCTGAAATAATTTAAGTGAAATATTGCAATCAGAGAGTAGACACAAAAAGAAATAAAATTGACTACTATAGCTTAGAAGGGTTAAATACTGATTTCTCGCAGAAACATGTTCTGCAACCGTCTTCAAAGACATTACTTCTAATACCAAAAGTTGTATTGGAATTGACTTTTCCCTAACTGATAAGCGTACAAGAAGGTATATTTTGCCAGACAACACTTTTAATTCATAGGTTTCAAAGTACTTTTCGGAGGAACTAAAAGTAAGTTCTACTTGGTCGTCCATAGACGCAAACACGTGGTTGACTGTAGACACAACATTCACAACATAACACAGGTGCGAAGCTTCGTCGCTGCAGGCTGCCACACAGAAGTACAATTACTTGCCGCTCCAGCTCTAGATCTCTTTTATTTGTTACCCAAATCGAGGAATTTATAGAGTTTTCATTTTAAAATACGTGAGTATAAAATTTAATAGCTCGAGTCGTAATAACTCGAATTTTTTTATGGCACATTGAAGTGAGTTTGGCTGGATTTACTATTTCTTTTTTTGTCGTATTTTCACATTATTAAGCTTTTTCGTTGCCATAATTGACAGCATATAGTCAGAATTGTATTATAATAGTTGTTTAAATTTAATGTTTCTAACTTTTTTGGAAAAGTTCGACTTTTCCATATTAATTTACATCAATTTTAGTTAAAAAATGACATACTTTTCCACACTTTCTTAAATTAGTTAGGAAATTAATATTTATTATTTTTAAAAACAGTAAAAAATATAGGTACTCAACGTTGAAAATATTGTGTCTGTCACGTGTGAAAACTCGGTTATTCCACCACTCTTCCTTTCGTGCTGAAATAACCTTCATTTACACACTTGGTAGACAACTAATTACTCTGATTCTCTTTTCGCCATTAAATTCAAATGTTATTTTTCTTAACTAGTCCATTTTGATCTGTCTATTTTTGTAGTTTTATTTCTTTTTCTTTCTTCAGGCTTTCACCCACTTTTGATAACTCCCATTTTGGCATTTTGCGCTTCAGTTATAACGTTTCTAAGCTACAGTGACTCAAACAACTATTTTTAAATATCCACTTAAAAGGATTATGTTTTAAGGCTTCCCTTTCTGCAGCAAATGCATGTCAGTCTCGATCGCTACAAGAAATTAGTAGCGACGATGAATAGGGGCAGATTTGTTTATAATTTACTTTCTTGTATGGTGTTACTGCTTAATCGTGCAAACTCATCCATTGATTACTATGAAATCTGTGCCATGCCTGAAAATAAAAAAATATATATTGAACCGGGCAAAAAGGCGATTATAGCTACAAAAACTAGCAGTTTAATATATAACCGAGAAAAAGATATGCTTGATTTTTATCAGCAATGCCGAATGGAGCTAGTAAGTTGTCCGGCATGTGTTGTATTCGTGAAGTTTATGTACGTACGGCGAGGATATCCTCTAATGCACTAATTAAGTTTACCTTGCAGTTTTATGAATCTCACACAGAATTGTGTTAACAATGCAAATTTGAATTCTTGTGGTTGTGATTATGTATGGATACACGAACCATCTTACGAAGAGGCTTCTGGAAAACAATTCTGTGGGTATTATGTTGGCAACGATAGTATAGAACCACTGTTCTACAGAAGTCAAACACGATCACTTATTATTATGCTCTTCAAAAAGCATTTGCACCAGCACACATTTACCTTGCAGTATGAAGCGGAACGTAAGTTACTGGAGACGTTTACACTATTTATGGAATATTATTTTACGTAGGAAATCAGCATTTTATACAAGGATATTTTGGGAACGATACCGAGACACTACAAACATTTTCAACTCCTTTTTTTCCTCAACCTTACTTAAAGGATCTTCATATAGAATTCATAATTAGCTGCAAAATTCCTCTCAACTGCAGAGTTCATCTAATTTTTACTGACTTTCTCATAGCAAAAATATCGGTAATAGAGGTGAGAAGAAACTGGAATGTTAAGTCACTGTACTCTTATAAGTTAAAATAATTTCAGTTCATCGATTCCAAGGGTCAAAGATTGCACATAGTTACAGGATTGTCGTTTCGACCACCTGTCATTATCAGCTCAGGCCCAAGTCTGATTGTTCGTTTTTATGCTAATGGCGCAATTAATCAAGGTTTTAAAGCTGTGGTCACTTTCTTGCCAGCCGATGCTAGCGACTATTTCTTCACAAAACCTAATATGGGTATGACGTTGAACATCCAATTAGAGCCTCGAGCTAACTTCAACTGTTTCAGAGTGTGGAGGTTTAATCGACAATTTAGGGGGGACTCTATCCCTCACACACACAGTGAAAAATGCCATGCAAATGTTTGACTGCATTTGGGTTGTGCAGCTATCGAGAAAATTTCTGCACTTTTACACGCACTCCTACTTGAAAGTTGTGGCATTTTCTAATTTTGGTACCTACTTGTATTTGTTATATTTCGAGGCGTGACTGAAATGGCAGTATTTCACTTTACAGCAGCACGATGATGTAAGTTCCCAGTGGAACTGGCGGTTTCGGTACATTTAAAAGTGGTACCTGGTTTTACAGTAGCCCAAGTTTACTGTCCTATTCTGTCAGTTAAAATTATGGAAGTTAAAATGAATGCATCAGATGTAATTAAGTAATTATGTACAAGAATTTTATTTTAAATTTAAATTAATTACCAAAATTAACACAAAGGAATTAAGAAAATAATTTAAACAGAAAGAAAATGGACCCAATGCTATCAATATATGTAAAAATGTAATTAAAAGACACTTTTGAAATTACAATTGGTATTTGGCATTTGATCTAAATCTAAAATGTAATGGAGTGTAATTACAAATTATTTAGAAAATAAATTAACTATCACAGTTAATTGTTTTTAATTGCGATCTTTATTAGATTTAATCTGAAAGTAACATCACCTAGCAGAATCAGCGGTTAAAACAATTAATTCATTACATTTTAATTAGTTCAACATAGAAGTGCTTCAAGCAGTTTGTGTTTACTTGAAGCATTATAGAGGTCGTCAGGAATATTTTTAGCACCTCAAGGATTGAAAATTCTCAAGTACTAAAGCATCTTTCAAAAGTTTCAAAAACCTTGAACTTGATTCAACTAATAAAAAGACACTAAATAATCCAAAGTTACTATTTTTCACGTTATTATTCAGTTTTTCAACGTTGGTCTTTTATCATGAACCTATATCTTTCTCTCTTCGGCTAATGTTTTTATTTCGCCATTTACTGTGTTAGTTTAATTTCTATTCTTAATGACGCTTGAGGAAATTAGTTAGTTCTCGTTCATTTCCGGCCAAGTCGTCTCTGCCCATGTGGTTCTTTAGACTTCAATTTATTAGTGGCGGCTGCTCTTCAGGGGTGAAGGGGCGCTAATCTCCCAGTCTTCAACAGCCTATATAGCATTAGAAAAAAGTAATTATTCTATAATTGAAAATATATTTTATCATCTATCTTACCTTTATAATATGTATAGCAAGGTTTACGTAATGTGCTCCGGAGGTAGCTATTCGACACCTAAAACGTACAGTACAAAATCCAAGAAGTATTTCAGCATAACATGAGTTATATGTCAACACACTCGCTTGCATCAATGCACCAAGCCCCTGGCAGCTCTTGAGGACGATTCGCAATAGGTCGCAAATTTATGTGGTAATTACGGGAGAAAATGTTGACGCTGTAAATCGAGCTATCACAGTTTCAATAATACGCAAAAGCTAACAACGTTGAAGCCGAATCAATTATTAAACTCGCGGACTTATCGTGTTATTTACAAACACTGCCCCTCCGAAATGTAATGCGATCCAAGGCAAGGACAACTGGCTCGCAATAACAAATATTCAATCTTTGATATTGAAAATGAATGCCAGCGGGCAAGGACAGTCTTTAATTCTTGTGGGCCGTATTTAGACATAATATCGATTGCTGTTGGAGCCTGTTTATTTATTTTGGGTGTTTTCGGTTGTTTCATGCATGTTTCTACAAAAGTAGCCCAGAATGGAATAACTAAATATTATCAACACTAATTTTAAAAGTTATACCGCTAAAACTCTTTACATAAGCAAACCAAATACAATGGGAGGGCGTCGCATGCAATCACAATAAAGGAGTCAAAAGTGAATTTAACCTTAAACTTGAACTTTAACGACCTTATCGTACATAGTCAAGCATGTAATAAATGATCAACGATTGTCCCTATACCTATATGACGTCATATTGCTAAAATTAAACATTGAATTTTGCCAAAATATTTACGTAACGGTAGCTTATTTATTTACGACAACCCAATGGTTGTGAATAAACCTCGACGTTATTCAGTGTTCTAGAAACGCCATTACGTTGTCATCTGAATGCGACACTTTAAAACAGTAGCATCGGGATTAGCATTTAACTATCAGATACACGGTACCTTATTGTGTCCTAGCGATTGCTGGCATGATGTCCATATGATGCATGTAGCTCGTTGCACATTCGCCTACCGCCGGACCTCTGATAACTTGCAAGGCAACTCGGGAGAAATCGATAATGGCGTAATGATGGTTTCACAAGCAGGAGATGATTTCCAACTGGGGCGGTGATGGTCGATCGTCAAAACGAGAACTGGAGGGCGCGAAATTCAACTAAACTTCGGCGAATTCCCGCGCTCTAAAAAATTTTGGGCTCCATGGAATTTCCAGTTTATTCCGCCAATCGAATTCAAGACGGTGTCTTGCGGTATGGAAACTTAAGGCACGTTTTAATACAATCGCATGACCCTCAGCGTGGCTATCAGCCCTTCGCGGGGACTTCTGCGTTAATTATCCCGATAAACAACCATTTAGTTTGGCCCAGGTACAACTGCTAACTACCTCAAAAGAAACTAACTCCGAAAAGTTGAAGCAAACGGGACCAAACATCGTACAATGTGGCATATGCTGCACAATTCTGCAAATACTGCCCTGAACGCTTTATTTCGCGTCCAGAGCCGCAGAACCTTCAATACACTTGATTTTCCGAAAATGCTCTCGTAACTAATGTTGACGACTGAGGTCCATATGAGCTCGAATTGTGGTAGAAAGAGTAGTGCATGTTAGATGATCGCATCTCACTGGTGCTCTATAACACTTTATTCGTTTGACAACATATCATTGGTGCAACTCTGCACGGATTCTGGCGCGACTAGCAAAAACTCGGAAGATGTCGATCTTAAACTCGAAGCCAACTCAACGCTTTGTCGGGACCCACAGGTGCATTCCGGTTCTCTTCTTATCATAATTTATGGAGACGTTAATGCCCTTCAGAATAGTTTTTTACGTCACAGCAGCGCCGGAACTTGCGAGAACAAAGACTTGGTGTATTGATTTTTCCATAACCACCTGCGATGACCAAATTTCCTGAATATAACTTGATCGTGTTCATCGGTCGATATTTCATTCCCCGATGAACGGAATGGTTAATACGTAGCCTACTTCCTGTTATGATCCGAATCTACGCCTAAATGCGTTAATATGATAAATTCACATAATAATTATTCCGATTGGCATTCGAGTGCGGGCGGCCGTTGAGGTCGTCGTGTCGCCGCCGAGACGGCAAGCTCGCGGCTGCGGTCACACTTAGCGGAGCCGAATAACTTCCTAGTTATCCAAACTTGATTTCTTTCGAGGCAATAGGCCTTTTTTTCTAGCACCCGCGTCCGGGATAATTCGGTCCTGATTTGGATAGTCTTCATCACTGTTCCCGTTTCGACAGCACCCCGAAGTAACTTGGTCTCGAAGTTGACTTGTCAGCACCGCTCTTCGCTGGACCTCTTTTCCAAGATTCAGCTGGTCTTCCACCTCCCACCGATATGTTGGCTTGAAATATAACACTTCTTCTCGCGGTGCTATTTGTATTAATGTCAAGCTCCACGTTCTGAGCCAAAATGTAATAGCACTCCCTTTTGAACCCTACTTGAGTTGCCAATTGAAATATATCTAAGCTACACTTAGTAGTATCAAATTAAATATACTCTTTTACTAATTATTATTAAAATGAAATACCATCAGGTACAGTTCACTTGTGTACTTACGTTACTTCTTAATATGATAAGTAGGAATTGACGTAACTCCTAAATCAATTTGACATTTGAACTTATGTCAAATATTATTGTTTAAACCATGACTAGTCAGTTTTATACGCAATGGGACTCCTAATTCCCAGCTGAATGAGTTAATATTCAACTAACAACTTGAAACTAAAGACTGAATTCATTTTAAATTATAATAACGATTTTATTTCAAGAATCAAATACAAGTTTCAGGTACTTCATAAAGTTAAATTTGTATGTTCAGTTTGTTTGTAGCACATTGAAGTTTGATTTGACATTACAAAATAAAATACAGATTGTCAAAAAATAATTTAATCAAATGTTAAATGTATCCAAACTTGATTAAAAAATGAAAATTCTAAATATAACCTAATTCCAAAATGTTCAAATTTCAAAATATAATTGTCGAAAACGTTGAGTACTCAAATCTCTATTAAATTAAAAAAAATAATTTTTCTAAAATTAACTTCTAAATATAATTACAATAGCTTAACCATTTGCTGCGCCAAACTTTCTTTTATAGTTTCTTATTATTTTGTAAGAAATGGTCACTTACCTTCTGAACGTTTATGTCTTGTAGTACCTCAATGTCTTACCTCGGCTCCTAACTGGATAGATTCTAGTCAGCAAACACCTCCTGGTTGTTACCGACCAAATCAAAGCTCGTTGTAGCTCTTTGAAAACTCTATTACTTGAATAGACAGTTCAACAGTATACCACAATACTCACTTTCACTGGTTTTACTGGCTTCGTAGTAATATACCACGTTAAATGGAATCAAATAATCTTGAATTATATATTTGAATAATATTTCTGACTTGAAGTCAAATTTGATCGTAGGGAATGCGTTATTACTACTACGTATCAATGCAGCAATTATTATTTCTTACAATTAATGGGAATTCAACCCTTAACGTGACTATTTCTCGTTGATTTTTTAATTCAAGTTATTTTGTTACTCACAAAATATATAAACAACCTTCTGGTTGCCCTTACTACTTCACCAGTTAAACATACAACTTTTATGTCACATGATATCCATTAGATATCTAGATATAATTATTTAAGTTAAATGTATCATACATACGATATGCTGCATTACAAGCTGCAGAGCCAGTAGATATAGAGAGTACCGCCACGTCCGCCATGTTTGTTCCTTTGTCATATGCGTCACTTTGAGGTTTTGTAACACAATTCCGTCAACGTGACATTTATTGGCAATCCGAAATTTTACTTAAAATTGGCAAGACTGTAAGTCTATGTCAAATTCGAGGTTAGTAGGTTAGGTATTGTTTGTTATTTGACACAAACTGATGGAAAACATAACCTGATAACCTCGAATTTGACATAGACTTACAGTCTTGCCAATTTCAAGTAAAAATTTAGACATAACTCAATCAGTCATTGCTGATGGGAACAAAAATGGCGGCGATGGCGGCATTTTCACGGATCAAAGAATGGCGGTACTCTCTATATCTACTGGCTCTGACAAGCTGTAGAGTTCCTATATGTACTAAGAGTTGAGCCATTGGATCCACAAATCAAGGACCATGTGATGTAGCACAGATATCTTTCATTTGTTTTAGTTGAAAGAAATATGCATAAAGTTTAAAATCGGCATAAATCAGATACTCCATGGTTTGTGGATCCAAAACAAGTAACCCTACATGTCCCAACTCTTTTATATACAGGGACTCTAACAAGCTGGACCTAAGGCTGCTCCCTGGCGGAGCCTAACTCAAACATTTTCAGGATCTGGACTCAAATGTTCTCAACTAACCGGACATTGCTCTCTTATACTCGTTTAAGGTGTCCTTTCACTTCGTTCGGCTAAAGGAAAGTGAGGCAACCAGGGGGTGCGAGGACTTTCGCGTTGTTTTCCTTTACCGAGATTACCTGGTGCGATCAACTAAATCTTCCTGGAATCAGATGGCTTTATGTAACTACTAGTGGGGCCCAGTTGTCTTCGTGTCGCATCTTGTTGTGACCAGATGGCTTTTGTGGCGAACATAGCGCCGTGCAGATTGAAGCATGTGTTTAACAAATTTTCAATCCCATTTGCATAGCTTTCGTTTTGGTTTCATCTGTTATGTCTTTGTTGTCGTTTTTCCTGAACTTTTTTTATCTCTTTTGTTTAGCCTTACTTGTTGCAGCTAATTGACTAATTGCCTTTATACAGGTGATTCACTTCCTTTGGCTAGCTATTGCATAGACCATTTCAGTTTTGTATGTCTCATTTGGCGATGTTTAGGTCTATTTCTTCTATTTTCGCACTTTAATTATATAAAAACACACGACGAGTTGATCTATCAACTTGATATGTAATTTAAGCACCTTAAAATAGCTATGTACACTTGTGCTCATAAAAATGGAATACACTTACTGTTGCACTGATGTGAAAAATCATATTATTCGCATTATTAAATACATTTTTTATACGATATCTTTATTGAATTACTTTCTTGTAACTTCATACAACAAATAATTTCACGTTATCCATGTTTCAAACCAACCGGTATTACAAAATAAAATATTACAAAAATCAGTGCAACAGTAAGTGTATTCCATTTTTATGAGCACAAGGTATGTATCAACCTGCAAAATGAAAGTGTTTACCCTAAGAGCGAAGCGAGTTGGGAAACACGTTGTGTGTGAAAAACACAAATTTTACAACTTGTTGCATACAAGATTTTCTGTAATTTTGAGTCATATGAATTTTTATAGCAAATAAATTTACTTAAATCTAAAAAGTGGTTCTAAATTTTCATATTAGCACTAGTGTCAATATGAAATCTCATACTGCAACTAGTGCGAATATATGCATAATTTTGACGTAGAAAACGACTACAAAATGTCATTATATTGGGTCAAAATTGCAGAAATGCTATTTTCGGCAGTCTAAAACAAATTACAGTACATATAAATACCTCAATCACAAAGTGATTAACTTCTTTGTAAAATATTGAAGTTGGGCAATTTCAAGTTGAATACATTACCAAAAATTGTTTAATAAGGGGTTTTTTATTTTCAGTATTATTTACTTTAGATGGGCTAACGTGGTTGAATTACATTAAGTTACTACTAAAATCACATGAAAGTAGTAAGTTTCAGAGTAGTATACTAATACCAATATACATATATTTCTTCAAAAGATATTCAGTCACAATGCATTCTTATTGACCAGGCCTTTGATAATAATTAGCCTATGGAGGCGATATTTATTGGTACAATAAATTTATATTTTCAGCCACTTTAATCAACATTAAATTTTCTGTTTTTTTCTAAATAGTTTCTATTTCTAAATATACAAACCTTAAATCTGATTTACAGCAGGAAATTCAGAGTTATCCATTCATCAAGGTCTCACATCTGCTGGTGCTGCAGAAGAAATTTTGCGGTACCCATTTCCTCACCTTGTCTACCCAGCTCAAAAAGAACACATTCTGCCAATTCTACAAGGCGCTTATATCAGCTTCAAGGGAGTACTTCACGTGGAATCCAAGCTAGCTATTGCTTACACCGCATTCAGCTATAACGGTTTTTACGTTCCCATTATTGGTGGCTAAATTATTATTCATTTAATATTTTAGATTGCATACCCGGAACTGACTTTTCTTGTAAGAATCACAACTGCATTCCAATCTATTTGCAGTGCGATGGGTACGATCACTGCGGAGACAACAGCGACGAATTCCCATCCTGCTCTCCATCTAAAGGTGAGGTAAACACACATCTCAATGTATTTGCAACAGTCCTGACTTTCAATCATCTGTTCAGTGTTCTCATTAACTAACTTGTGGTTGCAATACTATAAGTTACACTAAGTTTCTCTACTGTCTACCGTGTATTCACTTGAAAGGAAGACACCTAAATATCTTTTATATTTTTAAGCATAATGATTTTGAATTTAAGCTAGACCATTGGAGTTATCTTTATCTTTAAAAACAATCCAGATACGATGTTTTGTTGCAACAGACTTGGCAATTTTTTAGCTTGAAGTAACATTATTCTAATGATTAACGGCTTGTTTTAATTAAATTAAAATTTCTTATTAACTAAATCGTAACTTTTACCACTCAAAACAGTCAGTCTTATACAAAGCACTAATATGAGGTTAATTATAATTTATTGTTAAAATAAACAATTGCGCATCAACATTTTGTTACTAATGAATAAAATGTCATAAGCACTTACGTTTTGATGCGCTATGGTTTATTTTAACAACGAATTAAAATTAATCTAAGATTAATGGTCTTTGTAAGATCGGCCGCGGCTATAAGATTTGCAGTCGTTTAAACAATGTATGCAGTCCTCTTAATCTTTGGAGCTAAATATGAAAGTCGTTTTGACGTGATTTAATATCATTTTAACGAGATTTATAGTAATTTACGATACGCATAAAGCTAGTCTTCAGTCACGAGTGAAGCAGAGTGAAAACGCTAGTAAACGAGCGTTTTAAGCCCCGCGAGTGACTAAAGATGCTTTACGCATGTGTATCGTACAATATTTTATCTACGATAGAATCTAGAAAACACGGTAAATATAAAAAATATTTATTTCATTTTGGAACCATAATCTTGTTTATTAGCCCTCAATCGAGGGCGTAAAATGGCTTTTATAGCCCTAGGGCTTATAAAGTTGCTAAGCAGTATAACAAGCACCAACAATGTAGTATAGCAACACCAACAATCTGCATAGAAACCATAGCACACCAGAAATGCACAGCGCCAGCACAACGACGGCGCAGTAGTCTGTAACCAAAGTACCGAATCCTTGAATTTTGTCCATTTTGAGGACTAAAATGAAATAAAACGTTGTATGTACCACGTGCCTAATATCGGGAAATTTAAAGCTCTCCGCTTCGCGTCGAGCTTTAAACATTCCCTCGTGCTATATTCTATTGATTACGCCCTTAATACATAAATAACTATTAAATGTAAATTAAGATTAGTAGTAACCGGTCGTCATTTTACTTGGTTAAAAATGTTAAAACATTTTGCTACTGACGACGTAAACTAATGAAAGCATGTTATTGAAACAGTCGTTTCACAAACTTACAATTGCCAACAAAAAGTCAATATTCTTTTTAACGATCTAACACACCTTAGAAGCGAGATTTGTATATCTCTAAATAAAAAGCGAAGATTATAGGTTTGGCAAAATTTAAAGCAATTTTAACGAAATTCGAAGTCTTGAAATACTTTTTAAATTAATTAAATGTTTTTAAACGAGATAGTAACTGTTAAAACCAAACCAAGCAGTTTTAGTCATATTTGAAATCATTTTAGTAAGATAAAAGTTATTCTACCGAAATGTATGGTATTTTTACTGCTCTAGTCTGAAATACAAAGGAAGTACTGTGATGGCAAGAAAATCACCTTTCGAGATTCCTCAGATCTTCACGTTTCATGTTCCCTAGATGACGAAAAACAGGTTTCTCAATTTTCTCTGTCTGTCCGTCTATCTGTCTGTCTGTCTGTTGGTGGTATAGCTCAAAAACCATTTGTTGGAGGAAAACGATATTTTGCATGTGGGTTATATGTCTACATGGTTCGAAACCGAGAAAATTTCGGTCAAATGTATTGTTATAGCTCTACGTTGCGATGCCTTTTATGTTATAATTGACTATGTTGCAATAGTATTTATGTATGTAAATGGTTTTATGTTATAATAAGATTTATTATGCTTTAGCAATTACGTTTGACTTCTCTTATACTTTAACTTATTTTTAATCAATTCTTTTTTAAAATGAATTTAAGTAACTTATATACCCTTTTATAAATTATGAATTATCAATGTTATTAGATATCTCTAGTTCTGGTAGAAACCATTTACTCTTAAGAAACGCAGGTCGGGTTCACGCATAATCAAGACTGTTTTATTCCTAAAAATTCATATTTGTTTAATGAAAACCAAGTTTAAAATTATGTGACAATTTGTTTATCTGTCACTGTCACTCAAATTATGCAAGTGTAAAATCAATCACAAATTCCTTTTAGTTTCACTATTTGTAATTCAACGAACATTAAATAGTAAGTAATCCCTTTTATAATTACCTCCTTCACTCTTTCTATGCTTTGCTTTCAGTTTATCCAATAAATACTTGCAGCCGTCACCTGTCCATGGACCTTGATCCGCTTCTTTACCAATCCAAACGCATCCAGCACACTCCCAAAAGTCTCCCAATGCCCACACAATTCCTAGTATGAATGTAATCAACCACCAGGAACCGCAAACACCTCTCAGCCAAACACGATAAGACACCTGCTATTTTCTCCAACAGAATATCCACTCTCGTTGTACAAACTACTATTTTCTACTCCCGCATGTATATATTCTGTTTTCTTCACAATCTACAGAATGGATATGTAGGCAATTGTAGTTAACTGAACGTATATGATTTCATATCCACACAAGGGTGGATACGAAATACACCAATCACAAACCACGTTAGTCGTGATTACCTAGGCAACTTTCATTAATTGTTTGTTTTGCAATGGGCACGCCCTGCTGTGCCCTGTTTGTGGCAAACGTGATTTTGTTGTAAGATATCTTATTAATTAGCGTTGAATAAATTTTCTTTTAATTTTCCATTCTTTACCATTGATAGGTCGTAGAAAAAATACACTGTACAACTCGAGTGGAATGTCCATATCGCCCTCGGATAATTGAGCACTCCGCCTACGGCGTCGTGCTCAAACTTTATCCTCGTTCGATATGGACATCATATTCACTCTCGTTGTACAAACTACTATTGTTTTGTGCTACCAACCTATTTTTACTTGTTTTTGGGTTCGTTATCTGTGACGATAAGGTCAACTTCTCGTATGCTTGTTGGTTGGTATGACTACAAAATAACAAGCCCGTTATGAATATAACGGTCCTAGGACTGTTTTGTAGTTAGTTACTGTAAAAACACCCACTTTATTTAGGCAAAACAATATTTGTCATATTCAACGGTATTTTTATTTTATTAGTTGATAGCACACAAAATGTTATACGAGACTCGATCGTTAAGTGCCTTACTGGATCAGTCTTTAAAAAATAGAAAACTCCGCCTTTCGGGCCTCGATTTGGCTTTTTTCAGCCTGTTCTAAGACACATACCGATCTTGCAACGTAATATACTATTACTGCCTTTGCCGTTATTACGTTTATAGTAGGTATATTAGGTTATAAGCTAAATGTTTATCATAGAATTAAGATGTCACGTTTTAATAAAAAATTAAAGCACAATTCAAAGGGAATTTCGTGTGCCTCAAAGTTATCTCTAGCAGGGCAGTAGTTACGTGGGACAAATAAAGTATGCTTGGATAATATTACTAGTGTCATTTCGTTATTTTATCAACTTGCTGGCTTCTAGGCAGATTGCAATTAGAATTAAGTCAGTTGCTATGCAGCATTCTTTAAGTAAAGACATATGCATAATCGCTCAGTGTTGAAATAACATAAAGATTTTTTAAATTATATTTTGGCACTTTAAAATTTAATTTTTGTACTTGCTGCGCCAACATGACAAAGAGCCTCTACATAAAAAACTGGTCATGCAATGTAAATTGTTAAGGTATCAAATGGTTTTAATGACACTTAAGGGTGCGGGAGTGGCACTTGTGTCATCATGTCCGGGAAATGCTAACACTTGCCCTGAAATTCTCGAAAACAGGCCAATAGTTACGGCTTGATACGCTCAGGGAGATGGGCGTGGTCCTAGAAACGGTACACCATAGGGCCAGCGTGACGATATGTATAGGGTGTTGCAAAATAATAGGGCGCCAGGGGGTTCAGACTTGAATCCCACACTTGGCAGAACCCCGAAAGCCAAACGGGGTAGGATATATGTACAGCCTCCCAACTTCCCGTACTGTGACGACGAGCGCCCTGACCTACCTGTGACGCTTACAATTTCTTCCAGGCTCCACTTTACATCGATGTTACACAGTGAGTAAATTACCCTGAAAGTAAGCATGCACAGGCGCGGGGGGAAAACAAATGACAGCATATAACAAACCGATCTATTGGTCTAACACATGAATGGGTATACACATGCGCCAACGTTCGTTAGCGTACAAATTACGAAACAGTAACTCGGACTACAACTATGGGCCCAGCAGGAGTTACTAACATTCAGCTTAGTGCAAGAATATGGTTATGAATGCGAGCCCAGAATGGGTCACTAACAGTTAACTTAATGCTAGAATATGGTCATAAATGCCAGCCCAGAATGGGTTACTAACAGTTGACTTAATGCAAGAATATCGTTATAGATGCGAGCCCAGAATGGATCGCTAACAGTTAACTTAATGCAAGAATATGGTTATGGATGCGAGACCACAATGGGTCGCTAACATCTAATCTAGTGCGAATATGCTATTATATGCGAGTCCAGAGTGGCTGACTAACATTTAATTTAGTGCGCGAATATGCTATTACGTGCGAGCTCAGAGTGGGTGACTAACATTTAATTTAGTGCGAGAATATGATACTACATATGAGCCCAGACTGGGTAATTATGGCTTAATTTCTATACTGTTTACTGCAGTTTTGCCTGTCCTCACAGTTAGTGTCGGGATCTCGCCCCACAGCGTAGAGAAGCCGCAGGCCGCAGCTGTGTTCGTGGGTGTTGCATACTCCGGGATCCCTTTTGTGGGTTCGATGCGGGACCCGCATGGAAAAAAAAAGACTGAGAGATATTTTTTTGCACGTCCTCGAAGATTTGATCCCAGCTAATAAGCGGAAAATTGCCTTTCAGGCATTCGAGATTACAGGACGTCGGTCGACGAAAGAAGCCGCACAAAACCACACAACTTGGCACTTCAAGAGCTAGACACGCACTCCTTGAAGCAAACCACGCTGTCTCGCCCGTCACGATACGGAACGCGGCGTGCGGGGAAAGAGTTTGCCGCGCGTTCTTACCAACGGCAGCCAATCACGAAGCGAACACGGCCTCGTCGGCAACCCAGTTCGCCGAAACTTCTAGAAGAAGCTGCTTGCTAAATCGATAGAATCTTAAATAGGCCAAGAAAATAATTATGAGCGAGGCTACCAAAACGAGTGCCTTACAGAAAATTACAGTGGCCGTTACAGCTGTTTAAAGTTATGAACCGTTAGCCGCCTGCACACAATTCGATGAAATATTGAGCGTAAAATATGACAGAAAAACTATATACAAACGGGGTCATAACCTTTAAACAGATTCTCCCAAAAGTCGTACATTCGTAAAATTTGAAATGTTCTGACAAGATGTTATCGTCCTGGACCATCTGGTTTTCCAATTTAGGCCTCAATTAACGTGGAAAGCTTGCAATTAACCCTAAAAAAACTATCATGGCGTTTGTTTGTTAACCCTTAAAGCATTTTAGGCGGCTTAAATGGTTCAAATCTACATATCTGAAAAATAGTTTGATTTAAAAATATGAAGTAATGTATTAAAAGAAACTTTGTTAAAAGGACTGCCGAAAGTAGAGTACATCAGAGGCATTGTTTACACTTGAAACATCAACAATATAATTATTTGCTAACGTACTTCATCATTCATTTGTTTTCTGTTACTGACAGCAGTCGCCTGAACTTCATCATTTGTATATGTATACAATTGTTAATATCTCCAAAGCATTTAACGGTAGAACCATACAACTTTATCATAAATTGATTGGAAAAATCCAATGATAATTCATACAAAAAATTACCACAATAATCAGATTAGAAAGAAAGTAAATGAACGAAAATCCTATACCTAATTATGCTAAATGTTCCAATATTTTTCATTCTGTTCTTTAGGTATTAAAGCTTTACAGAGTGCTCAAAATTTGATAATTAAATTATTTCGATTTTTCAAATGTTTCTGTATTTTCGAAGTTTTTTTAATGAGCTTTTCTCTGATACCTCATTTCATACTCCAAAATTCAACAATTTTTCAGATTTAATTTGCTTTTGTACTTCTTATTTTTTCTTTTTTGTCATTTCTTGTGTCAGCAGCGGCTGGATTTTATGTTCAAACTGGTGTCTGGAAAGTTGAGTTTCGGGGTATAAAGTAACGCATCACAAGAAAATTCATTAAAAAGGCTTTTAAGAAAAATCGAAAAATATACAGGTTGTTTGTAAAAAATCTGAAAATATTTACTTTACAAATATTGAGCACCTAAAATCACTGTTGCGCTTGAAAGATAATTTACGAAAAACATATTTTTACTTTCTTTTGCGATAAAGGAAGTATTGGATTCACCCCAAAAATTCGAAATTGATTTTTCAACAGATCTTCACGTTCTAGAGTCCCCTGAACCCAAAACACATTTTTGTTCATTCGTCTGTGTGTGTGTCTGTCTGACTGTGTGTCTGTCTATGAACAGAATATTTTAAAAACGAAAAGAGGTATGGAGTTGAAACTTGATATATAAGTTTTGTGTACTATGTAGTTGTAGATGCACCTTATCCCTCTAAAATTATCCCTGATGAGGTAGCACACATTCACGATGCTTTTGAAATTCCATTTCGAATGGAGTTACCTATAAAGCTGTAGTGTATGCGTTCATTTATTGTCAATAATTAAGTAATGTCAAAGAATATAGATAGGGGAAGAAGGACAGCGTTATGGGCTATAACGTATATGCTGTGATTTGGGTTGCATAACTATTTACTTGGTTAAATATATCATTTTTTGTTCGAAAATGCCGCTGGGAGCTCCTAGCGTCAAAGTGCTTACCTTATCAGTGGCATTCAGCATGTAAATGCGTCATTAGCATTCTTGAGCTATAACAGTGTTGCAAGAACTTTCTCTCTACAATTCCAATAGTTTTACAATGGTTGTACCTACCCGAAATAAACTTGTATTCTGCCAAAGAATATTTAAGTAGTTTGATTCTGCATACATCTAAGTTAAGTTAGTTACAAAGAATATTAAATATAGGTGTATATTCTTTGGTTTGTTTTGTTATTATTTAAAACATTTGTTGTCAATCGGATGAACTGGTACCAAGTAAAATAAAGGTTTTATAAGTTTCACATGCAACACTTTTAAACATTTAATAGGTAGCTAGGTACCTATAAAAATTACATAAGAGGTTTCTAATATAATTTCAACAAAAAGTTCACCGATTAGCGCAAGATTATACGGAATACGGATTGTCCCCACTTTATTCTCACAAAATTCTATAATGAATATAGAATTAGCTATGTACAAATAATGAAAAAAAAAACATTAATAAACAATATACGGATTTTATTTAAAAATTTTAATACGAGAGGAAATTATTGTTCAAGTAATGTTGACGATTAATATAGTTTACAGTGATCTATTTTAAAAAGCAAATAAAAACAAAAATAATATTGTATCTTGTGAAGTTGATACGTATAGAGTACAGTACGGCTACTAAAACAGTACGCCTTGAATATCTCATTTACTTGATGCAATAAAAAATATCTATTTAGGCACATTTAAGTTGGCGATCTCTCTATGTATAGTCTCAGCAAAGAATAAGACAATATTATTCGAACATTTATTATCGACATTAAATTATCTTTCAGAAATGTATGCAAAAATTTAATTTGGTGATTAGGGATCTGACCCAAGTCCTGTACAATCTGTTATTAAAAAAAATGAATCGGGGCGGTTTTCACAGAAAACTCACAATTATTTAATAATTTATACTCTAGTTTAAATTACTGCACTTTAAACGTAAATTAGAGTAGAAACGAAAAAGAACTTATGTGGTTAAGGAGCTGCAAACTAATCGAGGGTTGGGGTTCAATACCCAACAATATACCTTTTTTTAACAAATTATCTGTTTTCTTTATTTACCTTGGGGTTAAGTGGTAGAACAGTATGCTAATTCGATTAGCACGCCTGAACTTTGCCCCTTTGAGCAACTTATGTATTTATAATTCAAGTATATTGTAAAATAACAATTTCATTTATTTTTGCTCAATAAACGACATTTATTATTATTATTATTATACTTAAGTCGCTCAAAAATTATGCCAAATAGCTATTTTTAAATAAATTATTATTACTTGCATTTGACATAATTTTTGGGCGATATAAATGATAATTTGTTAATAAAGAGTTAGGTACCTATTGTTAGGGATTGAACCCCAATTTGCCCCAACCTTTTACGGGTTTAATTACTTTTTTTTAAAGGCAGATTATAGGAAATTTGAGTCAGATCCATTAACGCCAGTTTAAATTAAAATATTTTGAAATAAAGATATACATTTCTTACTCTCGCCAATTTCAATGATCTATTAAATAAATGAGATTTTCAAGGTGTAAATATTACATACAATAAAACAATATAATATACAAAGTTACAAAGAATAGGATGTACGCAAATATATCTGTAAGCATATAAACGTACATTTTTAAGCTTTAAACATTACTTAAATGTTGTATTTTTTTGTTGCGTGTACCAGACTGGTTTGTAGTCCTTAAATCTTGCGATAGCCATTTCAACGTTTTATGGAGTTTGCACATAATTAAATGATTAATTAAAAACAGTTTATGAGAGTAACATGTGTCTTGCTCGTTAAGCCACCCTGGTACTAAAATGTTCACTTTATTTACACTATATGCTAATAATGTTTTCTTAAAACTTACACACGACTTACTATTTTTAAAATAATATTCAAAATGTTCAAGTAACATTGTAACTATTTTTATTAAAATACTTGAAGGTTTTTTTAGGTAAATAACACAGTCGCCCGCACCATAGTCTTTTTGCTGTAAAAACAGTTCATTATGATGCACTACAGAGTCACGGCTGCACATATTTTGACACTGATCACAATTAAAACGTAAAAGCGTTTTATGAATGACATAACCAGCTACATATACCGTCGCACAAGATTCTAATGTGGCTTCTTGATTTGGTTGTGTTGAAACTTCTATTACCTCACTGAGTAAACTGAGGTCACCATCTTCTGCTAATTCAGTTTGTTCAGCAACTGTATATGGTATGTCCTCAACATATCCCATGATGTCTTTTTCTGGCACTTCAACATTCGCCATGTTGACAACAGCATCTTCATCAACTTCGCAGTTGGAGCTCTCTGTAGGATGCTGCAATTTAACCAGCATGTTGAACTGTAGTGCTTGGCGGAAAGATTTTACTGTGGGGTTCGAAGAATTGCCTCCCCTATACCTCAGGACCGCGAAAAGATTTTCTAGAGGATCTTGGTTTAGTCTGCTGGTCAGGAGGAAATGATACCCTTCTTGTTTTAAGTCTTCCCATAGCTCCATAACTGACTGCATGGTTAAAATAAGTCCCTTAAAACAATAAACACCTTGGTTCACCTTGTTATTAGATGTATATGTTTGCCAAGTCTTAACCCACTGCAAATACTCTTTAAAATTATTTTCAGTACGCGGTACGTTGACGGATAGAGCACATGCATATGGGTTACGGTCTTTCAGCATTCGACTGTTTAAGCAATCAAATAAATAGTTAATTTTCTGTACGAATTCTGCAGTATCCAGAGCGCTGGTGCTTTTTAACTCGCCCGTTCCAACAGCAGTTCTTATCGTAGCACTCATGGTGTTGGAAAACACTTGCGTTGCAAATTTAACCCTCATTCGCTGGAAAGTATTGGGGTAGATGTGGGCATCCGTGATTTTTACAGCTGCTCGAACAGTACAAGAAGATTTATCTATTTTGTATGCCTCTTCGATATCTTTCCAAGAAACTTTCTTGCCCTCCACGTAAAAATCCTTTGATAGAAGATTATTCCGTACGCTTTTTATCAAGTGCGGTACGTCATATATTGCAAAAATTTTTGCGTCGCAGACAAAAAAATACGGCTGTTCTGCAGTAACTCCTAGATTTAAAAATGCAGCTCTATTTGTAGCAGCTTGGTCACTAGTAACAGCACGCACTTTAAGTCCTATTCTTTGTAACTCTTCGATGTTTTTAATAATGAGGGAAGATAGCTCTCCATGTTTAATGGTACCTGAAGAAACATAAAAGCTGACAGGAATCTTCCAGTTGTGAATAAGTCCTCTTGCCATAAACACTAGTGCATGACTAGCGATTTTGCTTTTCCGTCCAAGATGTCCTAAATCTTCGAAACCTTCAATCATATCTTGGCGTGGATTATATTCTAGACCTTTCTTTAAATGCATTTCGTCAAGTAATACGACACACTGTTTTTCATCATCGGTCATGCTGTTAACTTTAACAGCCAGTTTTTTCATTAGTTCCGTACTGGTGCCTGTATTAAGTTGGTTTAACCGTAACCATGAAACTATTGTAGATTTGGAGGGCATAGTAAATTTTAATTTTTCTCTCATAAAAAAGTAGAGGGCTGGAGATTTGTGGTACATATTTAAGGTCAATTCTTTTTCAGCTTCTGTCCAAGGTTGTTTAGATTTGTGAGAAAGTTGCATATTTACAAAGACGCGAACGGTTTTTGGTTTCAAGCCCAGTGCATCTAAATTAGCCCTTTTTCGTGCACATTGCTTCTTCATACGGTAAATTTGTGAATTTTTTGCCGCCACTTGTCTTCGCAGTTTTGCAATTTTTTGATGTAGCACAGCAGAACTACGGCGCTTTCTTCTTTTGGTAGGTGTTGGCATTTCTAACATGGCCTGTTGAAATATGGTTTTTAAAAATAAAACATACTAATAACAGAAAAGATTTTCATGCTGTAGGCTCCATTAAAATGCTTTACAAGCTCATTGTTTTGCCTACATATTTCTACACAATTTATCAGAGAATTCAAAACGTCAATCATTTTTCTGTATTTTATGAAACTGCCAACTTTTGTTCATTTTGTGTTATTGAATAAAAACTCCTAAAGAAGTGAAAATTGATCACCCTGTATACTTACTGCTTGGGATTTAGTTTTGATTTAATTAATAAAACTTTAAAAATTTTTTTAACTAATTATACCTTATTTAATTAGTACCTACACGAAGATCGAGCAACAAATTTGGGGAAACTATAAGATTTAAGCCCCTATAATCGGACATCGTGTTAACCTATTATCGATGGAAAATTTAAAAATTTTATTATACAGTGTGGTGATAAAGTTCTACACAAAATTAATAATTTTGTTATTTAATGTTTTTTTGGAAAACCCTGACACGTCCATAGACTTTCCCATACTGGAAATTGTTCATATTTTCTTTTGCATTTAACAGTATAGTTGTTTTCCTCAAAACGGCTGCTTGAGCGCTATCGTAAAACCCCGCCTCCTAACATGGTTAGGTGAAATTTTCGAAGTCACTGAAAATCATATTTTGTATGGCATAAAAATTCGATTTTTTTATTTTCTGATTCTTTGAAGCAAAATAGTAACGACAATTAGAATAAACAATAAATTTTTCAAAAATAGAAGGGTGAGGGAGGCTTTTGTTTCTGCGCTATGACGTCATTATTAATTTTTTCAAATGGAAATCCCATTTTCCCCTCTTATGTTGATAGATCTCGCCAGTTAAATGGTGATATAAAAAATTAGTACCCCACATAACAATTTTTTGAGAAAAATACACATAAAGTTCAAAAAATTCAGATTTTTTTTTAATTAAAATAAAGCACCACATCTGTTTCCTTAGAAACGTTAAATTGTTGACTTTGACACATTTGTGAAACAGTGGTAAATGTTTTAAAATCAAAATTAGGTAGTTTTTGTCATAGCTCTTATGTTCATTAAAAATAAATTCTGAATTGTTTGAACTTCATGTGTATTTTTCTCAAAACAATTGTTACCTACGAGGGGCACTAATTTTTTTACATCATCATTTAACTGGTGAGGAGATCTATCAAAATAACGGGGAAAATTGAGTCTTTTAAAAAATAAAATGACGTGTTTCGGGGTTTTCCCAAAAAACATTAAATAAGAAAATAATAAATTTTGTGCGGGACGTTATCACCACACTGTATACAGAACGGGCATTTTTAAAGGAACTAACCTGTATCATAGACGAATCCGGTATGGTATCTGCATCTAATTGCATAGGCGAAGCAATATGATCTTCAACCAAATGAAAAGAGCCCGAACTAGACGTCGCTTTACCATAGACCCTTGGCATGATCTCTTTTTTAAATGCGAGTTCTTTGGGCGACACTGGCGATGTTGCGTGGTTAGGTTGCATGGCAGTTTTGTAATTTAAGGGAACAGCATTATGACTCAGCCTATTTTTTCTTGAATTCATAAACTGCTTTTCGGAAAAATGCATGGCACACACAGTTCTTTCACGTAATTGTTCTTCAGATAACGTGAAAAGCTGTGGATTGCCACAATTAATCAACCACAAACCGCGTCTTTCTTTTTCTATAGGAAAACGAAAAAAGCTTAAATCGCAGTCGGTTCTGAGATTTCGCTTACATTCAAAATATACGCACGAATTAACCATGATTAAGATTAAGCGTTCGAGTGATCAATTTCGGAAAAGGAAACGTCAAAAGAGTATACGACAACACTGAAGACAAACTTCAGCACAACTGAATGTGAATTTCCAGAAGAAATTCTTATAAGCTGTCCTGTTAATTAGCCTAAGGAATGGGACACGTCTTATCAGGAAAGCACATCAGTAAGGAACGATGCTAATGAAGAATTAATCGAAAGTAGGTAACGACCTATGACTATTGACTTATTTACGATAGAACTGACCGAAAAACCTATTTTCATAAAACGTAAAACATTTGCCAAACTTTAATATTTGTGGAAAAAATATCAAATAAAAGTCACTAATAATAACTTTTGAGCATATGATTAAACTTTGAGTAGTTAGTAGCTTATTATTTCTTATTGCAGTATGTTTAGAAAGTTTTCACTGCAAATTGTCTTTTGTTTTGTTACATAGCAACCAGAGCACACTATTCATTTGTTTTTACAACTAACACAGTCAAGGCACACTAGATTAAAAAGTGTTTTATAAAATATTTTAAAAGTTTGTGAAAATAAGTATGTGAAACCATACATGAATGAAAAGAGAAAAAAATAAGCTTTCCAATGATGCAAAATTTTGATATCCATTCTATTTAAAAAAATGTAAGTTTGGGCTGTACCTCAAAAATTACGAATCAGAAAAATATTAAAGTAGGCCTATTCTGTAGAGCCTACAATTCCCTACAAGCTCTTTTTTGAAAATTGAAATTATATGAAATAATAAAAAAGTTATGCATGGTTGAAGAAATCGACCAGTTTCAGTTTTTCGATTATAACAAGTAGGCTATGCGTTTTTTTCGGAAAAACAGAAGTGTCAATAAATTGGCCTCATAAATGTGCACCTTTTTCCCCATTTGACCGAAGTTGTATCTCTTACCGTTTCCGAGATGCCAATGGTGGCACCTCGAAAATTACTCCACTTTGTATAAAATCTTGTGTATATTTTGAGCGCAAAATCAAATTGCCAATTTCGCTCTTATACAAATAGCTGTTAAAATCATAACTCTGTAACTTCCTTGCAATCTGGCAACGCTGAGACGCGTTCTTGGGAAAAATGCGACAGGGATCTGTAAATGCGTCCCCGACCGTAGCCGTGAACGAGTTCATTAGTACTGGCGGCGGCTGCTTGAGGGCCAGGCAAGAACTGAGGAGCTTTTAAATAATACGCTAATAACCCATAAGGCTGTCCTTCTTCCCCTATCTATATTCTTTGGTAATGTGTAAAATGTAAGTTTGGGGCAAAAGCGCGCGCAGCATTTCAAATTTTAAACGGGCACTGCATGCAAGTCCGTACCCAAAAGATTCACGCAAATTGTTATTGTGAATTGTACGTTAAATGTTAATAGATGCATGTTATAGAAGTTCTCTTTTAATGCAGAACATTACATGGCGACGAGGACTAAGTGATTAAAAATAAGTGAATAAAACGGTAGTGCAAAATATTAGAAGAAAATCCAGCACGTACAATGGTAAATGCGATTGGAATTCAACACGAATTTAATCCGAAATTGCATGATTGGACTATATACCAAAAATGCATGGCA